>JAYMSZ010000158.1:0-26325 GCA_036897665.1 Pelargonium citronellum
ATATGTGTGGTGAGGGAAGAAAATTTGTCGTGTATTATGGCGTGCCCCGCCACTATCACCACCTGGTCCGGATTATTTACAATGATCTTATCCTTCAATGTAGCCAAATTCCTTCATGAACAAATGCCTCATTTTGACATATGGAGCTAGATAGAGCAAGAAAAAGCAGGTGTGCCTTTTTGCCATATATGGATGCATTTGATTGTTTGGTTTCAAGAGGCTCGTCGTGATTATTACCCGAGCGTTGGTCTACATTTCAGGTTTAGGTTATGGGTTCCAAACAGAGCGAGATGCTTGTAGAACAAGATTTTGGAATGCGATTCGCAGACTAATTGCAGATGCAGGTTCCTACTTGTTTCTTGCTAGTTGTTGATGGCCATTTTGAGGTTATAGTGTGGAGCATTGGTCATATTAGATTGTCTATATATATACCATAATTGTCTTTCCATATTATAGTTTACAAAAGGGTATGTATGACCATTCTTTTATTTCATGTTGGCCATATTGCCATTTTTATTCTTTTCATTTGCTTAATAAAGAGAATTCGATTTCTTTAGCGTTTGTTCAATACAATCAAGAGGACCCAATGTGTGAATTTCTCAGGTTCTTATCTAATGGTTTAACAGTCAACGACATGAGGATCTGATTTACATACTGCATAAGTACCCTACAATTTACCAAGATAATTGTAAATGAGGAGGGTATTTGTATGTTTGAACTAGATATAGCCAATATGATTCATAAAAGGGGAAGAAGAGAATGAGTAAATGAAACGACATTGTTCATGAAAAAGGAAACAAGAAAAACAATATCGTTGAATTAAGTGATGAGCTAATAGAAATGCCAAATGATATCATTCTCGTAAAATGTAATCCGCTATAAATGCTGAATGCGAGCCCGTTTTAAAGGTGCCATGGATAGGGAAAAAAGAAATAAAAAAAAAGAGAGAATTTCCGTAAGAACATTTACATACGCACGTGCCCAAATCACGAAGCGCATCAACACTCCACTACAAACGCCTCTGGCTTTGGCGGTTCTTTTCTCTTCCTCCGACTACAAATGCACTCCTGCTATCCTGCGCCAGCGCCACACCCTGCTTAAAGTACGCACTCCTCTCTCTCTCTCTCTCTGTTTACAGTATACGAAACAGACAATGCCATTAGGTTTAACGAGCTTTGTAAACCTAAGCCTAAGGAGGTCTCTTTTATGCCCTTTCCTTTTTCTTTTTCTCTTCCATTTATATCTACTGCCTGCGAACATGCAACTTTGTTTTGATTTCTCATTTTTATTCATATTTTCTCAGCAAACAAACGGAAAGGATTATAAAAATCATTTACTTATTTATTTATTTATTATTTTTTTTTTTGTAGCTTTCCAGTGACCCCGGTGAGTTTGAAAATCGGAACACTTTTTTCTTGGAGAGCTAGAGCTATGGGCTCGAAGAGACTTCTTTCGAATTCATCCACGCCTGTGTCTCCAATTGATGCTGACAAGAAAGATAAGAAATTGAAACCAAGTTTGGAGGAGAGTGTTTTCAAGGTTGTTCATTGATTTTCTTACACCCTTTGTACTGTTTTTGTGAGTTTTTTTTTCGAAATGATGAGGATTGTTGGTAATTTTTGTTGTTTGGGTGGTTTTTAGGAAAATGAGGTGCGTGTTGAAGTAGATGAAATTCAGCATATTAGAGATGATCCCAGGAAACTCGAGACGATGACAGTTCAGCAACTCAGAACAACATTGAGGTAAACAAAATTTCTAAGCTTTTGTGTATTGGTTGTCACCTGTACTTAAGTTCAGCTATAAATTGTTGGGTTAATTTGTTAAAAAGTTAAAGCCTAAGAAACAAAGAAAATAAGAAATATTGGAAGGAAATATGGAAAGAACTTGTAGGTCTTATGAGTCATATGAACTAAAACTTAGTTTTGGATTCTTATCTGCAGAGAATGACACATGTTTTGTGGATGGTGTTGATCAATGTGAATGGCATCTCTCTGTTGTTATGTCTTACATGGTTGTCGGATCAATGTTCATATCATGAATTTTACGGTTCACTATGTTTTCGAGTTATTTATAGTTAGAAATATATTTGTTATAGTTTTGCATTCTATATACTTTTTAGTATTATCTAAAACCTTTGTTAAAATATTGGAAGACAAGAAGCTTAGAAGGCAATGACATCAGAGAGAGGTTGCATTGCTAGCTTTGTGTAATTGTATTGGGTGCGAATTTAGATATTCATAAAGGAGTTTCAAATCAAAAATCAAAATATCTAGACTTCTAGAGTATAGTAGGTATAGAAGTCTTAAAAGAACTGGGAATAATGGGTTGACATTGATGAAGTCATCATGAGTTGCTCCGTATTACATTTGGATCTCAAAATCCATAAAAAAAAAACTCATTACCTATGGAACTGTTGGACCATAAAGAATAACGATTCAGGTGGTTCGGATTTCCTGAACTGAGATTCCATACATGGTTCTGTTCAACTAATGGTGATCCTCTGGTTCATATAGCTTTAGAGCTGGACCAAATAACCATAAGGTTCACATGGTTCCTCCAACTGTGATGTTTTATGATATTGAGTGAGTGATTAATAATGGTTTTAAGGTATCAGGAGCGTTGGGGTTTCTGCCAAAGGTCGCAAAGGTGAACTTGTATCGGCCTTGAAGTGTTTCATGGACCAGAAGATTGAGGGTAATGTTATTGTAGAATTTTATTTCTTTTGTTCCTTCATTATGATATAGATTCTCCATGTGTTTGCTGAATAAGATCAAAGAAGAAATCTTTTGCAGCAGCTTGTAATTGATTTAGAGCTTTCCCCCCTTCTCATTTTTCATTACCTATTTTAGAGTAAAAAGTAGGTTCAGTGATTAGAAGTTTTCTGAATGTGCAGTTAAGAATTCTTCAGTAGAAGATGGCCAACAACTGTCCTCCATTTGTGCTGAAAACATGGATGATAATCTATCTGATGAAGATAGTGCTCAAGATGCCAGCACTGTTTCTGAGATTTCGAGACTTCAAAAAAGTAAGAAACAGGTAAAAAAGTCATCGAATGGGGGCAAAACCATCAAAGTGGACACCCAAGTAGTCACAACAAAGCAGAAGCAATCCATCAAAACCAATGAGATTTCTGGTACTGTAAAATATTAGTGTTTATTATATTATTATTGTTTAAATTGTGATGCAACAATTATTTGTTTGTGGATCTCTTACCCCCTTCCCCACTTCCTTCCACCAATGACGGAGTTGATATTTCGACAGGTCAAAGTGAACCATGGCTGGTTCTAGCCCACAAGAAGCCTCAGAAACACTGGATTCCATATAATCCTGGAACAATGAGACCTCCACCTCTTACTAGGGATACGAAATCTGTGAAGCTTTTGTCTTGGAACGTCAATGGATTAAGAGCATTGCTGAAGTTAGAGGGATTTTCTGCGTTACAACTTGCCCAAAGAGAAGATTTTGATGTTTTGTGCTTGCAAGAGACCAAATTGCAGGCAAGTCTATAAGTGCTCTCTATGTCACTTAAATTTTGTGTTTTGCTAGCTATTGCATTTGCTGCTTGAACACATCAAGATCCTCATGCTAGTTGCTAAAAATTAAAATCCTGGTCAAACATGAAGTGCTCAACTGGTCATAGTTGTTTATTCCTAGCCTACATCCTGTTCTATTCTGTCATTTTGAAAGCATGCCATATTGGATTGAACAACTTTTCGGAAACTGTATATCAGAGTTGTGTGACTGTGTTCATATGATGTCATCTATTGCAGCGAACTTTAGTGCTCAAAATCCGAGTTTTTACTATTTAGATTCACAACTCCACTACCAGGACTATTGTTATTTCTAAAAACCAGATGGTACTCAATTCTGTTTCTGTTGGAACAATGCTTAGCATTTGAAAGAGGTGATGAGTGGAGTGTGGATGCAGTCTTGTTCAGTGTTCCTGAAGTTAATTGGTCTTATTGATGTCCTATGATAACAGCTTCAGGATATTGAAGTGGTCATGAATATGTTCAAATATTGAGAGCAATCATTTCATGTAAATAACTTTGAAGCTTAAGTGTATCTCTTGTCCAGCCCTCCAAGAATCCTGCTTGGTTGACTCTGGGTTAGAACCTTTCTGGCCTAGTTTAATGTTTTTCTTTGATGAGCTTGAATTTTGGGGAGTAGTGAAGTGCCCCTTACCTTCCAGTGCCCTCTCCCATAAGCAAATGTACCCATGTAATTATTTCCTTCTTACATCAGTTTGCTCATACATAACACTTTTTTTTTTTTTTTTGATAAGCAAGCGTACCAACCGAGGCTCGAACCCAAGACCTCTGGAGGAGCAAACACCTTAAGCCAATTGCTCCGATGATAGTTGGTCTCATACATAACACTTGACCACGGGAAATCATTTTCTTTGTTTTGTTTTTGTACCTGGTGAACCATTTCCAATGTTAGGTCGAAATGGAGCTTCTTACATGTCCTTTGGAGGAATAAAGAGTAATAAAACTTATGCCCTGAACCTTCTAATAATAATTAGATTTCGTGTTTAATGCAAAAGTTGCTTATTATTTTTATGATTCATCCTCTTATTTATTTTTTATGGGTGTTGCAATGTGGTGATCATCTTACACCTGCTTTTCTTAGTTACATTCATATAGTTGTTCGTTTTATATGACTGCGCAAACTTTTTAATATAGGAGAAGGATGTTGAGGAGATCAGACAATGCTTAATATCGGGCTATGAAAGTTGTTACTGGACATGTAGCACCTCTAAACTTGGTTATTCTGGGACAGCTATTATCTCACGGGTATGCTTGTTGTTATTCATGTTATGTTGTCTATTCAAAGCATATTGCATCAAGTATGGTGTTATTTCATGGATGGATGTGTATGGCACTATTTATATCTGTCTACCTTGCATTGATAGAAAACATCATGGCTGATATCTAGATCTACTTTTATGAATGTGATTCAGCTATTACTTAAACTTGTCGCTTCAGCTCAATTGTCAGTTTTGTCTCCTAATTTTGATGAGGTCCCGAATTTTGATGGCAGAACATATGGATTCACCTCGCAATGTAGAAATTTTACACAACTATAAGGTCATTCATGTCTGTATTTAGTTAATCCACTAGAAAATGCTGATTGCTGGATTATTGATTAGTAATTTAAGCTCTAGTTGATATTGTATACATGCATTCATTTCATCATTATATTTGCAACTTAGTATGCTGTTTGCTTTCATACTGGTTTTGATTTTTCATAATTTGTTAGTAAAGTTTGGCACTTTTCCGACAGATTAAGCCACTTTCAGTGAGATATGGCCTGGGTATATCAGATCATGATAGTGAGGGACGGCTAGTGACAGCAGAGTTTGATTCTTTTTATTTAATATGCGGATATGTTCCTAATTCTGGAGATGGCTTGAAAAGACTGGTAATTTCATTTAAGCATCCATCATTTGTTTCCAATTATTGCAGATTCTTAGTTCTTAACTGGGTTATTTTGTTGGAATGATTCCTTTCTTTCTATTTTAGTCATACAGGGTTAACGAATGGGACACCTCTCTTGGCAGCTACGTGAAAGTAAGCATTGTTTAAGTCGGCCTTTTAACTATCTGTCCCCATAAGTTTTGAGCATAACTCAGCAATCTTCTATCAGATGTCTAATTGGATACTCATCGTTCACATAAATCTATTAATACAGAACTATATGCCTAGATGATTATGATATTGAAAATTTGGACCTGATCATTAACTTCCCGTCACTTTGAAAAGTGTTTGGAAGTGTTTTAATCAGTTACCAAACCACTTTCTGAGTTTTATATGTTCCTGTCAAGACTCAAGACTGCTTGATTTAATAGCATCTTATTAACATCCCTAGAAAGGTGCAAGTTGCTACTGTGCAATGGTGGTGTATGGATATGCTTGTGTGAGCCTTAATTTTTTTTAATGTGGTGTTGATGTTTTCACCAGTTATGTAAATGTTTCTCTTGTAATTTTTACATGCAATGTTTGCAAATTGATGTGGTGAATGTATTACCTAGGAGCTGGAAAAGTCAAAGCCTGTCATTTTGACTGGTGATCTGAATTGTGCTCATGAAGAGATAGACATTTACAACCCGGCTGTAAGTAATCTCATTTCTTTTTATTATTGTTTTATCTGATTTTAAGTTTGTTGATTTAACATCTTTGCAACCATATCCAAACAAGAAATATTTATTGCTTTTTTTAATTAAAATTATTGCAACATTGGAAGTTTCTACTTGATGTTATAAAAATGCTTGGGAAAAGATACATTCTTGGCTATTAGTACATTTGATATTGTTTCTCATATATAAGAGATATTATGGTTCCCACATCAATCAACAGGGAAATAAAAGAAGTGCTGGGTTTACAATTGAAGAAAGGCAGTCGTTTGAGGCGAATTTCTTATCTAAAGGGTTTGTGGATACCTTCAGAAAGCAACATCCTGGCGTTGTTGGCTATACTTACTGGGGTTATCGGCATGGTGGGCGGAAACACAATAGAGGTATTTCACAGCCGACATTCTATAAAAGAGTACAATAATCAGTATCTTCGGTTTGGTTGACCTAAACTTGTTTAAGATTTTATGATATAGTGTCATTTAAATAGTTCATGTTAATTCTGGTTGTAATGTTGTATAAATTTGAAGTGATTGGACAATTTTGCAAACAGGATGGCGACTTGACTACTTCCTTGTCTCGGAATCAATAGCAGACAAGGTTCATGACTCATATATCCTCCCTGATGTCACTGGAAGCGATCATTGCCCCATCGGCTTAGTACTCAGGCTTTAATTCAGCAAGGAAGTAGCGGAGCATAGGCATCAAAATCTGCCATACGGATCATCGTACTCGAAATCAAGATGGTGGCAAGGGGAAAAAAAACTCTCTTGAGCTCAGTGTGTGTAGTTTTATTGAACTGTATTGCCATCAACTTTACCCTTTTGAACCCCTCCCTCCCTCTGCATAGATCTCTGGTAGAGGCAGCAATTTTGGTCTGTAAAATATTGGTGGGGAGCAGCATCATGAATGTCATGTATTTAAGCTAAAGAAAGTTTGGTTAGTTGGATTTTCATTGTGTACCAATTGAGAAGTCATTTCATAGTCTCTGGTGTTCTTGGGCACTATAGGGCACAGAAACTAGAAAGCAAAGTAGTCCAATTCAAAAGTTTTTTTTTTGTTGCTTAAATTGAGCAGACACCTCAATAATATTTTGGATTTAGCATAGGGTTTCGCTTCCACAAAATTGTACAAAGATCCTATTAGAGATAAAAAAGAAACTTGAAACACCGAAGATTAATAACTTTTTGTTCTTATAGTCTTTTTTTTTCTTTCTTTCATTTTTTTCAAAAGAAACATAATATTTTTATTAATTTAAATCAGAGGACAATGATGACATAACATCAATAGGACAATCCGACATAGTCTAGGATCTTCAATAAGACATAAGACGAGATGTTCTATCTAAAAAGTTAGCGACTTTGTGCGTAGAACATTTAACAAAATAGCTCTTAAAACTTTGTACAACGTGAGTATAGTCACTTACAACTAAACTGTACGTACCATTCATCTCAGGTCTTAACTAGAAATCCAAAATAACCCGCTAAGCATCACCCTCGAAAATGATATGCCGCCAGCCTTGATTCTTCACCCATGACAATGCTTATTGTCTTAATTTCCAGGGATTGAAAGTTGTAGTTAAAATCTTAATATAATTAGGTTCACATTAATAGTGGAGGCTAGGGGTTGAAGAATACCCAACCAAGGACTTGACTTCCAAGTTCCATCTTCAATTCAAATAATATATCAAAACCCATGGTTCCAATTTGCTGAGATGGCGAATTCTAATTGGTACAGTGACGCCGATCCCAAAGACACGTCATCTCCAGGCTCCAGGTGGACCGTATACACATGGAAGGTGGCTCTGTTCCGTATGGTCTCCTCCTCCGAACTCAAAATCTCACT
Source organism: Pelargonium citronellum (assembly GCA_036897665.1). Lineage (NCBI taxonomy): Eukaryota > Viridiplantae > Streptophyta > Magnoliopsida > Geraniales > Geraniaceae > Pelargonium > Pelargonium citronellum. Next base: position 7,979 of record JAYMSZ010000158.1, read on the forward strand.
GAAAAATTAGAAAATCGCAGAGCTTGAGACACAGAGAGTGTTGAGTGAAGGAACAGCCATGACGGCTCGAAAGAGAGTTTCATCAGAAACCTCCAAAAGATCACCTGCTCCTGAGACTACCGTAGAAGATCAGAAAACCCTACAATCAACTGTTCCTGTTGATGCTCCAATTGCTCCTCCCAAATCTGGATTCATTCTCAAGCTCTCGCTCGCCTTCCTCGTTCCCTACTTCTACTTGATCCTCCACCACTACAAGGTGGACCGGGACCTTCAGAGATCGATCCTCATCAATGCGGCTCTCAGCTTCTTTGGGTTCCTTGTGACCGTGAAGATGATACCTGTGGCCTCCAGATACGTTTTGAGGCGCAATATGTTTGGATACGACATCAACAAGAAGGGTACGCCTCAAGGCTCTGTCAAAGTGTAAGTTTTTGTTCATTTCTGCTGTTTTTTTTTTCTTAGGTGAATTTGGGAAGTTGGGTAGGTATCAGATTTGGTCTTCAGTCAAAATTATGAACTTGGGATGTGTTATCTAGTCATATTGGTAACTGGGTATGTCTGAGGTTTGTTTTCTATGTCATTTTTTGGGGGTTTGTCATGTCTTGGATTCTCAATTTTGAAAGTCTATAAGCATTATATTGGTTCAGTTGATATTTATGAAGTTGATGCTCTGTTGGTGTTAAGGTTATGGTGAGTAGATATGATATTTATTGACTCCCATTGTGCTGAATCCTCGTATTTCATTTAACTTGTCTGTTAACTCTTGATTTTTGATGTTTTATGTGTTTGATAGATAAAATAACTAATGGATTCTGTCAAGTTAGGGCTATAGTTATCTGAATCTGCATACTACAAGCAGTAATGCAAAGTTTTGGTGTATAATGGTCACTCTTCTCTTGGATGTTTATCATATAGATTAATAGATGTGTATTAGTAAAGACACTTCCAAGGTGGAAGGATAGATTGAATATAATAACATAACAAAACAAAACAACAGTAAATGGAATCCAAGTAGCTATCTCTAAGGTGATGGACAACATAAGATCTAAAGATCTAAAACTCCAAGGGAAAAAAAAAATGAAACCCAATAGTGAGCTATTCAGGAACCGATAAGGTGAAGATGACCATGAACTAAGAGACCAGGAAGAATCCGAAAGGGCAGAGGAAGCCGTTGAGAAGGAGAGACATTTGATTTTGGAGATGGTGATGGATGGGTCTTCGTTTAATCCATTAAAAACTTTGTTGTTCTTTGCAAGTCTTTTCTTGGATGTTATGATTCAGAAGTGCCTCTCTAATTTCAATTTTACTGTCACCTTCTGATATAAGTTTTCGTACTTAGGTGCTATTAGGTTGCGTTTGGATTTGATTTGAAAAACATGATGTTTGTGAAACCATAGAATTTTCAATAACAAGGTAAGAGTTTTCATTTGAAATCCCATGTTTTAGGCATGTTATGAATCCTAGTGGATTTTTGCCAAATCCGAATTATGTGCATCCATACATTGGATTTGACTAAAATCTAGAATTTCAAATCAAATCCAAGAATCCAAACGGATTATTAGGTGTATGTTGTTTATAATTGTATATCAATATTGTAATTGCTGTAGCTTTAATATTAGATCCTATGGGCATAGGTCGCAGCTACGTGGGTCTGTAAGCCAAGTTGAGCAAATTTTATCTTTTGGGACTTTCCATTTGGAAAACCTACACCTTTTGTTCAGATAGGGTTTGTTGAGTTGAGTACTTGGCACATAGAAATGCTGAATCCAAAGAAATTTTGTATTAGTTGGCTTATGAGTATATTTGATAAACCATTAACAACTTGTATATATGATGTTTTCATATTCTTTTCTGATGTATCAAATGGTGTTGCTATTTGTTTTTGCAGGCCTGAGTCATTGGGTATTGTTGTGGGAATCGTCTTCTTGGTTATAGCAATTGTATTTCAGTATTTCAACTTCACAGCAGATTCAGTTGTAAGTATGTTGCAATTTAAGAATTTCTTTTTTGTTTTTGTATGCATCATTCAGAATGGGATTTGAAATTGCTTAGTCATTCTTGACAAATTGATCTTTGATCTAGCAATACATAATGGATAAATTTTCTTTAGATAAATCATAGGGATAGAGATACCTAGAAATTAACAATATTCTATTGTTTATATATATGCATCTATACTTGCTATATCCAAAAGTTTAGCAGGCATCCTTGACAGGGATGAAATAGGAAAATATATGTTGCATATGTCCTTCTCATCATAAGATCTTTAGCTTAACTTTCGGACCAGATAAAAATATTAAGTAACATGTCAAGTACAGATGAATGTTGCATGAAACCTTTTTTTTTTCACCTTCATTTGGGTCAAGGACTTGGAATTTTTAGGGTGAATTTTTCCAGTCTTTCAGTCTGTACTTCATTCGTGTTTCTGACATAGTAAATCCATGGTGCAAATACTCTTCTTAACATGTCGAATCATGCTCTATCCGAACATAGTTGGTCTAATCAATTTCATCATCGTAACTTCACATTTAAGCTGTAACCATATACTTTAAATAGTGCATGGCTCAAATGTGATTTATTTAATTTATGCAGTGGTTGGTGGAGTACAATGCAGCACTTGCATGCATCTGCTTTATGATTTTGCTTGGATTTGTAGATGATGTCCTTGATGTTCCGTGGAGAGTGTGAGTTCCCAATCATCCTTCTCTGTTTTTCTTTTCACAGCGTTTATTTCATTCCCATTGTGACACTCTGAACTTAATCAAATGGATTTTTGTGGAGAGCAGGAAATTGCTGTTGCCATCATTTGCAGCTCTTCCCTTGTTAATGGCGTATGCTGGACATACAACTATCATTATACCAAAGCCTCTCGCTCCATACATTGGGCTAGAGATTTTGGATCTTGGTACGGTTTCTAATTTGTAGAGTAAATATGATAAAAATTCAATGCTATATCATGTTATTTCCTCTCTCTACCTTTTGACATTAATTTAACTTTGACTACAAGTTTATATTCTGTTGAAGTGAATAGACACTTTCCTTTTTCAATTTGGCTGAATATATAGACATTTGCCATTTAGATACTAAACAAATACCAGGAATTCTCAGGTTCCCAAAATGCGATTGAGATGCAGAAGTGCCCAAACTTTTTAGTTTATTTTCTGAGAGTAGTTGAAGGCAGCATAATTGATGGATGGGACTAGGTTGAGGATTAGTTGTTGGATGAAAGCAATTTATGAATTCTCTGAATTATGATCTTCTCATGCTTCCAGATTCTTATTGTTGTGGAATATCTTGGATTGTTTTCTGAGTCAACCTTAGTATCACAAACTTGTCTGCTGCCATTGACATTCATTTGAGTTTGTTTAGTTGAAAATTTCCTGAAATATAGTTCTGTTACTTTGTTGCTAATTTAGTGCTCTTTGTGAAAGTCTGAAGTATATCTTTCAGATATGCCAAATAATTTATAGATTTATTGGTGGGCTTCTTTTGATTGTCACAGTATTCGATGACTTATTGAATAAACCCCAAAGGGTTGGTTTAGTTCAAGTCACAACCTGAACTTAAATAAGCATCTAAGGTTGTGTAGGTAGTTCAAGTGATTATGGGACTGTAGATCGTCAGAGTAATGATTCTGGGTACCCTGTCATTAGTAAGAAAAAAGAGAGGAAGAAAAGTACAAGAAACGATGAATAATCGAGTTATTAGAAACTCCAAAACTTATAAAACAAGAGAACGCTTTGGTTTTTGTTCTATGTAAGATCTGCATACTGTGGATGGTTCTGAAATCTATGAAAAGAACACTTGTAAATATGCACCACAGTTTGGAACATAGATGAGCACCTGAATTAAATTATTATCTTACCAACTCAAATAATATTAGTATTGTTTTGCTGAATATAACAAGTTCTACATAATTTCATAAATTACGTTTGAACTATTGGTTTAGTTATCCTTATATTATTTTACTTATAGTTACTTTCGAATGCTACAGGATGGATATATAAACTGTATATGGGACTTTTAGCTGTTTTTTGCACGAACTCCATCAACATACATGCTGGTTTGAATGGCCTTGAAGTTGGGCAAACAGTTGTTATCTCATGTGCTGTAAGCTTACAGGCTTCTAAACTAGTTGGATTTTAACTTTTTAAAATGATATCTAATATATCATTGCGATTTACAGATCTTGATACATAATATCATGCAAATTGGAGCATCTAAGGATCCTGAATATAAACAGGCTCATGCATTTTCTATTTATCTTGTTCAACCTTTACTTGCCACATCTTTGGCTTTACTTTCATACAATTGGTAACATCTGTACCTAGCTCTTACAGAACTTTCTAATCATGTAATTCCATTGACAATTTCCATCGTGCTTGTTTAGGTATCCTTCTTCTGTTTTTGTCGGAGACACATACACGTACTTTGCAGGAATGACAATGGCTGTAGTTGGGATTTTGGGCCATTTTAGGTATGTCTCCTTCAACATTTTTGTTCCTAAATGTTAGTTTTATGCAATGATATGCAGGATCTTGCTTTTGCAGCCTTTGATACTATTATTAATACAGCTATATTTACTTATAATAGGAACTTTTCTTTTAAATCTATTAAATGTGACATGCTTGAAATATTTATTGTGCTGATTTGTGTTATCGTAGCTTAGAAATTAAATATTTGTTAGATGTAGTATGGGATGCAAGAGCTTCTTTTGTGTTCTTGAGTAATTTTAACTAGCACCTTTTTCTAAATAATTTAGTCACAAAGGATGATTCTTCATTGTCTAAGTGGGTATGTTCTTTAATCAACCCATCTGGAGTTCTAGATATTCAAGTTTCATTGCCATATTATTGACGTGGAAAAGAGATGTGAGATAAACGTATTGCTCATCACAAATTAATGTAGAGATTAATGTGATTTGTAAAGAAATATGCTGAAAGTGAAATAATTCTAAGTCAACTTATTGCCTTTCTTTTTCTTGGTGCAGTGAAACACTACTGATTTTCTTTCTTCCTCAAGTTTTGAACTTCCTTTTATCACTCCCTCAGGTTTGTTTGACTGCTCTCTCTCTCACTCTATCTCGCTTTCTCTCTCTCTGGACCTGTAAAATATCTGAACTTTGATTTATTTTATTTTCCTCAAGTTTTGAACTTCCTTTTATCACTCCCTCAGGTTTGTTTGACTGCTTCTCTCTCTCTCACTCTATCTCGCTTTCTCTCTCTGGACCTGTAAAATATCTGAACTTTGATTTATTTTATTTTTTTTCCTTTTGCAGTTATCTGGCTATGTTAAATGTCCACGGCATCGCCTGCCTAAGTAACTTCCGTAAATTCTCATATGGTGCGACTTGTATGAACATTACATTGACACATGGTGTGACTCTTAATTATTTTCAGGTTTGATCCTCAGACAGGGCTGTTAACTGGGACAAATGATGGGACACTTGTTAACTTCTTTTTGAGACTATTCGGCAGGATGTCTGAAAAGGCACTGTGCATCCGGCTTCTTGTGTTTCAGGTAACTTCTTTCTTTTCTCGGGATTGTTAGACTTGTCAAATAAAAACTCTGCTCATGCTGCCCGTCTACACAAGCAAATTAAAGCAAGCAATTTTTATCTTAATCTGTTAATTCCAATCCATTAGAACAAATAGCTTATTTGGATTCTGTCTTGTTTTGAGCAGGCTCTTGGATGCTGCTTCTGCTTCATGTTGAGGTGGTTGCTCACCGGTTGGTACAAATGAACAGCAACAAACATTAGAGCATAAACAAGGTTGAGGGGCTATACTTGATTAACAGGCTTTCACATATCAGCTGCTGCGGATGTTGTACTATATGCATGACTTTGCACCGTTGAACCAGTAATTTAATTCTTGGAATTACCTTCCGAGTACCTAAGAAAACCAATGATTTTTGCAGTGTTGAGTGTTCGTTCACGCATGTATGTTGCTGACGTATAAGAGCAGAAGAAGAAATTGTTTTCGGGAAAGTTTTACATTGTAATAAACTTGAAGGTGTAGGGAAATTGTTTTCGTAAAAGTGTTACAATGTTATTTGAAGGTCGATAGTTGTGAGAAATTGATTGTTCAAACTTCAAACTTCAAATTATGTAACTGTCCTTGGGGACCTATACATATTGTCTGGTAACACCATTGTTTTTTTTTTCTCTCTTTCTATGAATCAGGGTCATAATATGTTTCTGAGTATGGGGGTTTTGATTTGATTCTGGAGAGCTGAAGATGAGGTCTCTGTAGAGCTTACAATTTTGATCTGATTCTGAGTATGGGGGTTTTGATTTTCACAACTCCACATAAATAAATTAATTCAAATAATTGTTCAAAAGCAAATACACACAAACAATTGTATCAATTCAATGCTCAACAATACAACCTTTTCCACAAACATTCAGTAGGGCTGGTTGATTTCATTGGTCCATCAAAGTCTCAGTTGAGAGCTTTGGTGTTGGTACGCTTGCGATAAATAAATAAAAACACAACATTTTCCTCAATACATGTAATAATTGAACTAGTGCAGGACAAATCCTAATAAATTGCCAATTCATTGGTTTAATTGCCATTTGTCAAATAATTGACTGAACCAAATACTAGATAGGTTCATTGTTATACAGATAGTTAGGCAAAAGAAACCATTATGATTTTGGAAAATCTCCTACTCATCTCTTTCCTCACAAAATAGCACATCAAAATTGAAAATATGGTTACAGCAAGGAAAAAAGGGGTCAATATATTCCTCTGGAGTATTACTCTCTGATTTCTAGTGACAGGTTATGCAGAGTAATCTCTTCCCATTTATCCTCTACTCAAAGGCACCTTGGTCCACATCCATAGCCTCCTCTTCCTTTTCATTGATACTGCTAGAGCTAGACCACAACTTGATTGTCCGATCATGTGAGACAGTAGCAATGCAATGTCCATCTGCCACCAAATAAGAGTGCAATTACCCAAGTGAGAAACTAAACAGACAGACGAGGAACTTACGCTTACCAGATCTATAAACGTAATGGCAATTTCCCAAGTGAGAAACTAAATAGAATAGACCTGGCCACTGCTTTTAAAGTTCATTAGACAGTCATTGCTACTTATCCATATAAGTTACAAACATCAAAATACGGTATGGGTATATTTGCATATGATATGAGAACACATTTAAGTGTATAGACCAGATGTCATAACTTGCATAGATAAGAGGATGAAACGTACATAGAGTAAAATGCATATTACTTTTAGGTATCGTTGGGGAGCTATCTTTTTGTTAAGAACAAGTTGGTGTGTGATCAGGGAAAGTTTGAAGTCAAAAGAAAAATATTACATTTGGATTGAAGTCAAAGGAGAGACTCGGAAAATTCACTTTCCTGGAAAGTGAATAATCCCATCCGTACGATGGGTTTTAGGAATCCCACACTTTCACGAGTTTTAACCCTTACCTTTGAGATGAAATATTCTTGTTACCATTTTTAAACAATTACCTGTATGTCATTTGTTTGGCATTGTAATTGTGATAATTAAGTAAATACTTAGGGTATTTTCGAATTTTTTGTATATAGAAATAAATCAAAGAAAATTCATATTTGTTTAAAATTTAAAGCACGTGTATGAGATTAATATTTTGTAATTAATTTTCAAATTCAGTGAATGAATATTTACTTAAGACAATTTAATACATTGGTATATTTCCATGAACATTAAAGTGTGAAATTGCATTAATATTCTTTAAAACATACTACCTCCGTTTCAAATTAAATGTCGTTTTAGAGTTTTTCACAAATATTAAGGAAAGATGTTAAATGACTTTCTTACCCTTAAATAAAAACAAAAAACTCATCATTACTAGTCCACTATCCTTCATATGAAAATCATTATAACAAAGGGCATTATAGGAAAACCACTTGTATATGTGTGATAAAAATAGAAAGTGACATTTATTTTGAAACAAAAATCGGACTTTAGAATGACATTTAATTTGAAACGGAGGTAGTATAAGATATAGCTCAATAAATTTAAATTCAAACAAAAGCTTTAAAATTGAAGGGTAATTGAGTAATTGTCCTACATTTTTCAAACTCTTTACCTTTTTTTTTTTTTGGTAATTTCAAACCAAACATAATATTCATTTTCCACAACTCAATATTCTACATTTTCTGTTCACTATCCCATGCATCAAATGCTTAATGCCCTTATCAGTTTTACCGGAAAAGCAAACATTCCAGGAATGTAAACTTTTCTGTCGTTAAACGATACATATTTCTCGATAAAGTCTAATGAGATCATAAAGCATATGAACCACAGTCAAACTGTTTCTTTATCCTTCTTTTATTTAATTTAATTTTAGACATGCTTATAATCCAAATCATAATAGTTTTCGTTTGAATTTTTTAGTATGATTTGAAATGTTGTATTTCAAATACAAATATAATATTTGAAAAATAATAGAATTTCAAACATTGGAAATCCTATGTCCTACACATGTTCTGAATCATATTGGATTTGAGCCGCATCCAAATACTGTGAGCATCCAAACATTGGATTTCTCAAATTCATAATTTCAAATCAAATCCAAGATTCCAAATGGAGCATTCTAGAGAGATCTAAAATATTACAATATAACAGGAGAAACCTAGGGCAGAATAATTTACACCAACTTAAGGAGCTACTACTAATCTAATACGCATATCAGCATCATAGTAATTATGGTTTTGATTGGAGTATAAATATAGACAATGCATGTCATATTATAAATTAACTGCACAAAGGTTAACGAACTAGAGTAGAATTCTCAACATGTTTTTTTTTTCCTCTATATAAATTAGGGTACTGACCTCCCAAAATATCTAATGATGTGACCTTAGATTCATGTCCTGAAAGAGTCTTGACAGGCTTGAAGTCTCGCGCTGACCATACCTGGATGACAAATAAACAAAAAAGATTTATGTTAGCAAGAATGATTTGTTTTTTATTTTTTTTTTTAAATTCTTATGCAACAACAATGGTTTTGAAAGAGTAGAACCTTAGCAGTCATATCATATGAACCAGTCACTAAGAAATATCCCTCTTGAGACTCGAAATGAACTTGTGATACAAGATTCGAATGAGCTGGGATGGTGTACAGAGATTTTTTCTTTCTCAAATCCCAAATTCGACAAGTATTATCCTCCCCACCAGTGGCCATATGATATCCATTAGGTGAAAAACTGACTGCAAGAACCTGAAAAAGGAGATTATAGTTACATAATATTTAACCCATAACCATTATCATTTTAGAATTAAGAGTTAAGAGTTGAGAATAATGATTTTCCAGTGAAAAAAAAGAAGAGATGTCAAAGGATCTTATAATCACACCGGCTTAACATGGCCTTCCAATGCCATCAAACTCCTCCCAGTCCGAAGGTCCCAAACACGAGCAAGTGCATCCAGTCCACAAGATGCTGCTAAAGATCCATCATGGTGGAAGGATATCCCGTAAACACTCCTACTATGACCTTCCTGAAGAAGCAACTCTTCACCAGTTTCTACATCCCATAGTCTCCAAGTTTTGTCAAAGCTAGTTGTGCCTAAGTACTTCCCTGATGGATGGAAAGCAATACGCGCTAAACGATCCAAATGGCCCTCAAATGTCCTCAAGAGAGATCCATCAGTCTTCCATAACTTTGCCGTTCGGTCGGCAGAGGCAGTTGCTACTTGATCACAAGCAGGAGAAAATGCAACATCAGTCGCACGTTCAGTGTGTCCCTTCAAGGTAGAAACCTTATTTACTTGAGGCATGCTCCACAACTTAGCAACTCCACTCAGAGAACTAGCAAACAAAACAAAGAAAGCAGGATTTACTCACCTCATCAAGTAAAGTTTATGAACTTATGATGTTCACAAAGCCATATATCACAACAAAACATAATTATCTAGAGAACTTTACAAGAAGGGATTAGAGGAGAAACCCAACTCTCATAACTGAAATGTTTGTAATATTTGAGTGTGCATGAGAGAGAGAGAGAGATCATTCTAATAAAACAATCATCATCAGCATAGCTGAAACATCTATTATTTCAACTAGGAACCAGAAAAGCACATATAAAACTAATTTGTCACTCAAGTGAGGAAAGAGACAGAATGATATTCATATCAATAACACATTAAGCTTTCTTGGCAAGTGAGAGAGACAGACGAAGAAGACATACCAGGTGGCAAGCATTTGTCCATCATGAGAGAAGGAACATCCTGAAAGAGGCCGATCATCCCCAATTTCACTGCAATCAAGAACAAAACTCCCTGCCTGCTGCAGCGCCCAATCCATTTCTGCATCAAGATCTTCATCGGGATCATCTCTTTTTCTCCTTGCGCGCTGAAGACGCATAGCAGCTCTAGGAAGAGAATAGTTTGCTATCTCAATCCTAGCATCCAGCAAAGCTTTTGAACCTTCTGTGTAAAATGGGTACTGAGTTATTTGGTCCTCGGCATCCTCCGCTATGTTGGGAGCTGCAGCCTCCTCCTCTTCCTCGTGAGCTTTCAAAAGTTTCTCCAATTGTCCATCGGCATCCAGCTTTGCCATAATCATCCGCAACCGATCTCGCCTTTCCATCTCTCTTTCTCCAAAAAGGGTAATTGGTTCACCAAGCCGACGAAGACGAGCTCGGACTGCCATGTCATTAGTAGGCACAGCTAAAGCAGAAGCACGCCGCTTCATTAGAAGTTCCTGAATTGCTTTTTCACGCCGCTCTCTCACAAGTTTGCTCTCTTCTGAAATTTCATATTCTGCAGTTGAACCTGTATTACGGGAAGGACCCATGTCGTCATCATCAGAATCTGAATCACTCCCTCTGACCTCGCCATTTTGTGACACAGGTGGCTTAAAAACTGGAGGAAGAACAGGGAGAGGTGCCAATGGCCGCAGAACAGGAGGAAGAGGAATTGTGGGTATTGGGGCAATTGGAGGCACAACTGGGGTTGGGACTACTGGTGGAATACTGGGTTGTACTGATGGAAGTGGAGAAGAATCCATGGCTGCAAGTTCAGCCAGATCATCAATCATTGCATCTAAATCCTCTACAAGTGATGTCGATGCAGGATTTTCCTCATCCCCAGCCATTATACCTGTTCAAAGAAAAGAAATTAAAATTGCTATAACATATGAACAGACTTTATTATATTAAACTCCAATTCACCATTTCCAGCCAGCCAGTCGCCATTTTTCATTATAACTATATGGATGGCAATAAGGCCCTAGAAACAAACACACACAAAATTGATTAACAGTGAAACAATACTAACAAGATATAAGCAATCAAAATGAAAAAATAAAAAACTCTAAAACAATAAAAATTAATAGATAGCACTAAAACTAGAATGGTTACTGAACTCTTCACTAGAAAGCATCTGAAGACCTACTGAAAGTGTTAACAGCCATGTCAATTTTTTTTTATATATTTAAAAAAAACATAGAAACACAAATGCCCAAAAACTCAGTGCTGAATCAAACCCCAACTATACTTTAATAAGTCACTAGAAAACAGAGGAGACGTTAACCTTAATTTCAAAAATAATGCTTAACTATCAACATTCAACAGTTGGAAACAAGCATTGAAGGTTCAAAGTCAGCATTAACAGAAAATTAGCAGAAAATTTACCAAACAAAACAAAACAAATTGAGGTGGTCTTGCGTAGTTAAGCCCATAACCAAAGGATGCTATGCGCAAAGATAGAGACTTGAAAGTAGAGTCGGCGAGTCGGGCATCGGGTTGGGTTAAAAGAGCAATACAATTACAATTTAGAGCTTCTTCAATTAGTACCTATCTGGTATTTCATTTTGAAAGGTTAACATGAAACCTGACAGCCATGTATATAATTTTCTGAATTTGCCTTTGTTTGAGATATTCAGAAGTGCAATCTTCATATCAAGCTACACACTGAAGTAGCAAACACTCTTTTGCAGAATAATGCTTGTTTATGGACACTTCATTACATGATCACACAACTGAATTTTCACTGCATAAGCTTTGTAACCAATACAATGTTGTTTCCACTGTCACTTTATACCACCACAAACCAAAGAAGTATTGTCAAATACAGACATGACAGAGTAGAGAATCAATTTCACTTTCATAATAATTAATGACCTAACTAACCAACACAGAAAGTGCTAAATAAACAAGACAAATTTTACAATCAAACAACAACAGCAAATTCAAAATTGTAGCTGACCTAAGATTGAAATCCAAGCTTGAAGCAGAGCTTTCTGTTACCGGCGACGAGAAAAAGGCACCGGTAGGCCGGACCACCGTTGCCGTTGCCGGCGAAGAGATGAAGGCTCACTTGCGCTGCAGATTCGTGAACTGAAGATAGAGAAGTTAGGTTAAGGCCTCTTTGAGTGTGTTTTGGCAGTGAATCAGTGACTTAACTCACAGACACCCATTGACCCGGCCCAAAAAATTATTCGGATCCAATTAATTTCACCTGGATCCGTTCGTTCATTCCGGATTAATCCGATGTTATAAACTCAAATTGTCTACTCCACTTGAAAGAAGGAACTGCCAGGGAGCTAGAGGCGGCAAAAGGTTGAGTCGGGTCGTAGACACGAAATACAATGATTTCGCGGATTTATCCAACTCAAAGCTTTATATGATTAACTCGACCATACCCTGACCCGGCCAACTTCAGGTTGAGTTAGGATCAGGTGTCGAGTACCCATGAATTCGAGTCCAGTTTACCAGTTTTATATGGAGCACAGAGTTTTCATGTTCAAAATGCATATAATTAAGGGTAAAATGTTTCTAAATTCTTTTTATTTGAGAGTTGATCTCTATTTAAGGTTTTGTCTCATTTCGATTACAGGACTTGTAGTTTTTTAATTTTTAGTCCAATTGACCTACTATTGCAAGCTTCAACTAACATGTAAGCTCCTCCCACCACATCACCTCTCACGTCAGAATCGTCGCCACGTCACCTACACTATTTTTCTTCTCGTGACAATTTCGATTATTTTCTATAAGTGTGCCGCTAATGTCCCTTCTTTCTTTCACGATGATTTCATTTAGGTAGAGCTGACAATTTAGATTTGAATTTGCTGACTTCCAAAATTCAATCAGACAAAAATTTGTTCCGATCAATTTCAAACCGGATCAGATTGAATTGGATTAGACAAATTCACTCATTTTACAATAAAAAGACAAATTTTATCTAATATGATTTTATCCAAAATCCTTTTTTATTGGATTTGGATTATTATTTTAATCCAAAATTCAAAAAATATGATCCAATATTCGAATTGTCTCCTCTATATCTAAATATATACCTTGTCTCTTTCTCAACTCGTTAATCAGTTATGATTCTAGCTATTTAAGCTCACTGGCTATTTGAAGATTGTAGGCTACTAAAGTGGTGTATTCTCTAAATAGGAGATCGGTTTTTATGAGATAGCTTATTAGCATAGAAGTAATAAAACCCTTATGTTTTGGTTTGACTAGAAATTACATCCCACATCGGATGAATAGGTCCAAAGGCATTAGTTTATATAACTTATTGGAGATGAAGAATTTTGCGTTCATAAAAAGGAGAGATGGTTGGCATCTCCCCTAACAGAGACGGGAACACCTTTCGGGCTTCCTGTTAACTACACATCCGGTTAAGGTTTACCCGCTTTGATGATCTATAAAACCCAATTTTTTTTTTCTTTACCATCGATATAGTTTTAAGGGTTTTTGTTCCTATTATTCATAGAATGACTGAGGTTACCCACTTTGATGATCGTAAAATCAATTTTTTCACCGACAAACAAATAGCATCGGTAAGATGATAGGAAATTCCAAACCACTCTCCCTCATTCACTCTACACGGCAAGATTGAACGAGAAAATACAAAAAATGGAATGAAGCAAAAACTATAGAGACCAATTAATTTTGTCTGAATCGGTTCATTTTTTTTTTCTTTTTCACCGATATAGTTTTTACGGTTTGTATTCCTGTCATAAACAATTATCATTCATAGGATGACATAGGTTACCCACTTTGATGATGTTATAATCAATTTGTTCACTAATAAACAAATAGCATCGATAAGATGATAGGATATACCAACCCGTTCTCCTTCATTCACTCTACACGGCAAGATTGAGTGATAAAATGCAAAGAATATAGTGAAACGAAAATTATAGAGACCAATTTTGTCTGAAACGGTTCATTTGATTAAGACACCATTAACGAGGGGCATTTTGGACATCCCATCATTAACATTATGAAATTTTGATAGTCTAGAATTGTTATGTGTCAACAGAAAAACAAAAAGAATCTAATTAAATGACAACTGTGTATAACACCAGGTCGTAATCTATATTTTCTCTAAACCATTTGCCCCGCCGATGGTTGTTCATAAGCATAGTAGTATGAATATGAGGAAATTGTGCAAAGCTTGGTCACATACATTGAAGATTGCACATAAAGAAAGAAACAGAAAGGAAGGTCATAAAAGATGGAAAAACTAAGGCAAAGAATGATGAAACACTCGCAACTGTATGTATCATCATCTGGGCAAAACAGTGCACATCTTTTGTTACTCAAACATAATATGTCAACAAATTTAGCCTGCAATACACAAGGCATTTTAGATGCCTTTTAGAGAAAGCACGTAGCTATTACAATCGGGTAGAGAGACGTTCGAATCATTAGATTCTGAGCCTAACCTGAAAACGAAAAAACACTCCTACATTTTTTATACTAACAATACCCTCTTTTTCTCAAATAGGAGAAGCTGGGCTCCAAACTCTAGGAAGAGTCTTCCTCGGCAAACTGCAAAAATGTAACATAAACCAAACTTGGCTGACTTTGCCAAGCCGGCAGTATGTTATTATATACTACAAACTACTACCCATGAACAAAAATGTGTAGCTTAACAAAACGAAGATATTATCATGCATTCGATGATCATAGAACTGACTTCTCCCAACCCCATGAATTTTCAGCTTTGCCGGATATATCATGGCTAACTGGTCGACAATAATTCGAGTTCCACTGCCTTGAAGAATTTTTATCCACAAATGGCTGTTCACGACTAGAATTTAACCTCTTCCCCCCTCTTCCCCCTCTCCCCCCGCGACTTATTTGACAGTCATCACCATGATTTCTCGTGGTCTTATACCTAGACATGTTCCCACCATAGCCTTCTCTATTCCACCTATTCCTATCCCACGTTCCCCAAGCATGGTCAGTCCTGTTATTCACCGTCTCTGACACGTTATAACTATTATCCCAATCATTTACATTGCTGTCCCAATCATCCCAGCCCCACGAATTATTGTAACAGTTCTCTGCACCTTGATCCTTCATGGATCCCTTATTCTGGGGGTAGATGCTTTCCCAAGGATTATTATCATTATTCATTCTGTCACCATCCTCAACTCCAGGACCCGATGACAAGTCGGTTTCCTTTTTAAAGTCCTCTTCAGCTTCCCCCCACCCAACACATGAAAATGACGGATTCAAGAGTAGAGGATTACCAATAATCAGAACATTTTCATCTTTATTTCCTTCAACGGGGACACTTTCCCGCTCCAAGTCCAAAAGCAGTTCCTCGTCAATCTTGGAATCCCAATCAATTTTATCAATATAAACATCTGGATCAGGTGAAGATATGTCGCAGGGAAGGCCATTAATCTCTGCCCAAAAACGGTTTTTAGCATTTTGAAATGCTTCTTCACCAGCAGAGTCATCCCACTGAACCACATTCTCGTACAGGTAAATGTATTTCTTTGTTTCCAAAAGCTTTTTCCACGGAACTGAACCAACCAAGAAACAGAATTTCTTCTCCCATGACGGTACAGTTTGCTGCCAATTTCCTGAGCAGTAAAAAGAGTAAATTTATGTTTTAGTATTTTAACATAGGATCTAGTCTATACGCATATAAAACATATTTGGTAACAGTGCAGCTCCACTTCCAGACTGAAATAGGCATGAGATACAAATTCATGCATAGAAAAGGGATGCATTAGAGATTTAGAAAGGAAATAAATAGTCATCATGAGCCAAACAAATCAAAAGCAATTCTCACAATCTCACTAAAATGACAATCAGTTATATTTGAGCAAACTTACTATATTTAGAGCAAAACAGATGTCTTCTAGACACATTTCTACGGCACATCCAACACAGATTTCAGCATTCCACATTGGGTACTAAAATTTCACCCTTTCAGGATTGTAAATAAAAGTTGAAACAATTTGGTCATTGACCATGCAAAACTGAAAGAAACATGTCCAGACATTTTGAAGCAAGATTAATCAGCACATCCTTTTTCTATCAGGAATTGAAATTTCAAAATCAGCAGTCACCTTCTGTTTTAACTACTGACATCATGTGCACAAAGCATTTATTAAGCCAAAATAATAGTTGTTCAAAAGAGATATTACATGCCAATCTCCAACAGCAACAGTGAATAATAGCTAAAATTCACACCAAAAGGCCAAGCAATAAATGTGAGCTTCACTGAGCTGGCTGATGAAATATTTACATCCACAATGCATATACTAAACAATAAATGTTAAATAACACCATGCAACAACCCACTTCCCTCGAAAAAATAAATACCCTCAAAAGCAAAGAAGAAAAAAATCAACAACACCCAAGGTTAGTGGCGCAGTTCGCTACACATGCTGTGTGAGTAGAAAGAACGTTTGCGTTCGATTGAGCTGGGCTTTATCTATGACTTACACTCGAATGAGAATTAGTCTATGTATGGTAAAACGGCTTAAATGTGCTAACATCGAGTTTGCGGGCCCGCTCAGGAAACCCACAAAACAACTATTGAACAAAATAAACCATTGAGCATGAAAAATCACCAACCATAAACAACAACAAGGAAAATAATCAAACCCATTGAATCATATAAGAAAATAACATCTGAAAAAGCTAGTGATCAGAGACTGTTGATCCGATTTCAACCAAACCCAGAAGCCAGCTACAAAAGAAACCACTCTCCCACAGACTTACAAAAGAAGAACAGCTAGAGACAAGCACAAAATAGCATTATTCAGAGGCGGCCATGCCAAATTCAGAGGACGACCCATTATTCTAGAGCTAAAACCCATTAAAGATAAACGATCATCAAAGCAAAATAGCAACGCACAAAAAGAATAATAGTAAAAACACCAACCAGCACACAAAACGTACCTGTAGGTGGCTTTCTGGTGTGTGATCTTGTCCCCTGGACGTCTTGATGATGAAATTCGCCTTTCTTTTTCCTCCGACTGTCCATCAACAGAAAAGGAAAAAGACCAAACAGAGTCCAGAAAAGCAAAAACAAACCCAGAAACGAAAAAAAAAATTATATTCCACAACAATCGCAGCAACAGTGCAGAACCAGAAGAAAAACAGAACCCAGAATTTGGAGAAGAATCGGAGACAACTAGATCAGGAGTCTGAAAATCGGTCGGATTGGTTGAAGAAATGCGGGGAATTTTTGGAGTATTTTTGGTTAAACATCTCTGCGTATTTATTGAAAAAATAGCAGATATGAATTGAAAAATCACTTGCTGTTGCTTTTATAGCCCTCAGTTTTGATTTGGATTTACAGTTAGTTACTGTGCAAAAATGTTTTTTTAAAACTTTGCTATGCTTTTTGAGGTTGACATTTTTTTTAGGATTAATTAAAATATTATTATTTTTCGCTTATATTTCGTACTGGTAAGTAATATGTGGGGGAAAAAAATGAATTGCTTTTGTATAAACATGTGGGATATTAGTCGATCGGGTGCTGGTTGGGTAATTCGAGACTGGTCCAAGGCGGAGGAAGGCAGGCATGGCATGGCATGGTATTTTAGAAGTCCGGTTAGTTCAAGCATTGACTATTCGTGAGGCTAATAGATGGGCATGGGATCGTGGATGGGTGGATATTATCATTGAATCCGATGCTCAAGAAGTAATTAATGCAATTCAAGCTAGAGGGGAGGGTGATACCATTGCCTTTAGTTTGATAATGCCCAGCTTAGTTATGTTGAGTTTGTTTTTGTTAAGCGGTCTACGAATCGAACTGCTGACGTTATAATTAGGTCATCAGAACACTTGCTAGATTTATTCTCTTGAGAAGGACACTTCGTCCTAAATAGTTTTCTTCGATTTTGTTACATGATTTGAGTGGTTAATATACTAAAGTTTCCTTAAAAAAAAAAACATGTGGGAAGTGGGATATTTGAACATTCCTTTCTAAAAGAGGTAAATGAATTAATTGATTTGATATAGGATAATATTTTGATTTGGTAAGCAAATTTGGATTCAAAATCCCTCACAAAATAATTATATGGGTAAATTGGCTGAAGATCCCCTGGACTTACGCCGTTTTTGGATTTGCCCCCTA
>JAYMSZ010000159.1:0-26287 GCA_036897665.1 Pelargonium citronellum
ACACGCCCGCCCAGAACAAAAGTAGACCACCACCACGCCGCCGATCTCGTGAAGCTCTAGCCCAGATCTGGCCGTGACCCACGCCATCGATCTCGGCCACGGCAAGAGGCTGAGGCGGTGAAGTTCAAACGGCGATCTCTAGATCTGCTTTGCCGCCGGAGCTCGCGAGGACGTCGGGTCGAGGAACGATAGGGTCGCCGAAGCACTGCATCTTCACAGTGTTCTTCTTTCTTTTTTATTTTATTTTATTTTTTATTATTTTAAAGCTAAGGGTAAAATGGTAATTTCAACACATCGGATGAAAAATTGGATGGCAAAATGGACGGAAAGATGTTTGACATAGTTCAGGGTATCTAAAAGTTAAATTCAAAAGTTGAGGGTATCCAGGGTTAAAAGGGGTATTATTGAGGGTAGGTACGTGTAATTTACCCTTGATTTTAAGTTGACTATATGGTTGTGAAACTATTGTTTACATATCAATGTGGTTCTTTTTTATCTTGTTATTCTTGTTCCTCCTGTTTACAATACGTGACTAGTTATTTTAATAAGGTTATAATTATATTTATTTATATTTTTGATGAAGAAACTTCAATCTCAGAAAAATATTTTTTTCTAGATTATATCATGAGGTTCTTGAGCGGGCTCACACATTCACGTTGATACTTTTAAACCGTTTTACCACATCCAGACTTATCCTCATTCGAGATTGTTCACAGTTAAAACTTTCATATTTCATTTCAAATTCACGAGACAAACGATCTTGTAGGGCTTTCCTTGTTGGAATTGTCCCTATTTGTCAGGGTAATTAGGTAACTTTGTCTATGGGGGAAAAATTGTCATCTCATAAATGAGATATGGAAGAGCTGCTAGAAATTAGTGTGGACAGTAAGCACATATTCAGAAAATAGAGGGTTTGAGAGAATAAAAGAAGAAAGGGGATTGACGATTCGAGTGGGCAAACGAGCTCCGTCTTGACTGATATTTCAGCACATTGCTCACGAGTTTATTCTTTACTAATTGATCCGATCAATTTGGTGAGATCATTCCGATTTCTTTATCTATGTTTATGAGTTCCAACCTAATCGGGTTGATGATTTGCTGATTATCCAAGTTTATCTTGATAATTTGTAAGCTCTGGTTGATCCGGAGAACTCATTGTGTTCTCATTATTATTATAGTTGTTTACATTACTTGATTATCATTCGTATCTGTATATCTTCATATTGCTTAGAACATATTTGTGGACAATAATGGTTATCCCGCTGCATAAAATTTGACAGATTTGTTTAGGTTATGTTGAGAACCTGACAATTATTTTGAAGCTGAATAAGCTGACAAGTTAATCAGAGCCTAAATGCCAGCTATGGTTGTGTTTCTCTCTTTTTCCCAACATTTAGTTCCTTCATATTATCTCTTGTAACCGCCATATCACCAACACACACGATAAGAATTGTAATCTTATTGTGTTGTTTCTTCAAGAACAATATGTGCCCATTTATTCTATATTTGTCTCAACAATTCAAGTTTTGTTGCATGTATAGTATCTTCATTAGATTTAATGTTGTTATAGTAGTTTTCATGTCTTTCTACGTAGGATCAAACGAAGCGCACAAAAAACGAAGTCATTGAAATTGTCGTTCTCAACAATTTGACATTTGAAGATTAATTTTGTGATTTTGACGACATTTACAATCTTCAATGAATTTCGAGTTTTCAAAACATTTGTAGAGTGATTCTCAAGTTTTTTTATAATGTGTGCAAATCAGAGCTTGTTCGGATAGTCATAACAACGCATGTACTAAAATCTGCTCCGAATTTAAAATCCAACACAAGTCATACACGCATGAGTAAAAAATTTGTTAGTATGAAATAAAAATACGAAGTCACGACTATACGAAATGAACACACTCCTTGGGAGAAAGATGAATTTTGACCGTGACTTACCCTCAAATGTGGCTTAGTTTGTATGAAAAAACGACTTAAAGATTTCAACCGCGAGTTTGCGGCCTGCTCGGGAACCCCTTGGTTTAGAAAAAAAACATGTAAAAAAACATACAAGAAGTAATTTAGAGTTGGCAAAAAGGCACCCGAAAATCGAAATGTTTCGGGTCAAGTTCAAGTCTACATTTATAAACTCAAAAACATCGGGTCAGATTTATGGTGAGTAAATTATAAATAATAATAAAAAAAATTGAGTCGGGTCAAGTATATCCGCAAAATAATACACAACCCGAAATTTTGCCACCTCGAGTGGAGTGAGTTGTCAAAGTACAGCTGGCATGGTAAAAGAAGGAAACCCAATCCAATTATGTTTGCTGTTAGAGTATCGAGATCATCCTCCGTACACCACATCAGTGAGATGATACTGAGAAAGTGGCACTCCGGTCAGCGGTCAGCGGTCAGCGGTCAGCGGCGATCCTGTCCACTCACTCCTGGGCCCCACCTGTTTTTGTGGACTAGATTCTCTCCTCCCGATTCCCCGGTCTGCCCGTAAAAAAACAAATTCCTCTTACGGTCGTAAAACACAATTCCAAATCCGTTAGGTTTCTTTTCCCTTTCCATTTTCGCACCACATTTTGCAGTGTCTCCTCCTACAGGTAATTCTTCGAAACACTCCAATTCCATTTCTCCGAATCTGCTCTTGCTTGGTTTCAAGTTTCAACTCTGGGAGATAACACAAAACCAAAGGTTTTTTTTTTTTACTTCTCTATCAAATTACGCTTGTTTTTTCCGGCCTGTTTTCTTGCGGTTTCTTGGAGGCCCAACGGATCTCTTACGAATTGCGTTTTTTGTTTCTAGGAGTTAATTTGTTGTGATTGTTACGATTCATCGGGTTCGTGTAATTGAGATGATGCTTTAGGTTGTATGAGATAATTGAGTTGATTTCCTAGTTTCCTATTCATGTTTTCTCTAGCAATTTAGGTCGGTGGTGAATGAATTGTTGGTATTTTTTTTGTTTGATATTGTTCCAGTGTAGCGACTTTTTTAGTGTATTTGATTGTTAATATGTTTTGGCAATTGGCATAGTTCTGTACTGATAAATGCTTTTTTTTTTCCTTCTCTTTATACTGTTTTGTTTGATTGTTATACTCTGGAACTGTCTAGAGCAGTAGATCATTAGAGTTGATGTAGCCAGACTTTACGGTCTCACCATGGCATTGTTCAACAGTGAACTTGCTGTTTCTATGGGAAAACGAGAAAGATAAGATAAATGCGTCTTAGCGGGACTGACTGCCAAGTTTTCCAGTCACTTTGCTTCTTCTGCATGCAATTGGCAGTTAGTGTATGTGATGCGAAGACTAATGACTTTCAAGTCAGAGACTCTAAATAAATATTCTGATGGGTCTATCTGAGGGCTAGAATTGAGGAGTTTTTGGATGGTTTTTCCCTGTTTTTGGAATCAGTGGGGAAAATCATAAAAATTTACTCTGAGTGTCTTGATAACCTAGGCCTCCATCTTTATAGGAATTCTCTCTTCTTCTTTTTTGTTTGATGGGTTATGTTTCGAATTTAAGTAGTTTAGAGGACAACTCAACCAAAAGTTTAAGTTGATAGTTAAAGGCCCAATACTAACTTTATACCCTAACATGTTGCCTTACGTAAGCATGTTATTGCTTTGCGCGTGGTCCATGCACATGTCTTCTTCTAGCCTTGTGGGTGGTGGGCAGGACTTGAATTTGTGACCTCAGGCATAATTACAAAATTTGGCTTGATGATCCCATGTTTCAGTGAGTGTGATGCAACGGTTAATATGGTCTTGACTTCCGCCAATGAAAATAAATAGTCCTGACATTTTACAATGTATAACTTTCTTTTAATCAGGTGGGTATACTCTTATTTATTTAATTATATTATTGGATGATTGCTTTCATCACACTTCTTGCTCTTCCTTCTCTTTCCAAGATGGTGCGAATTATAGATCTTAGTTTCTTTAGGGTCTTTCTTCTGTGTACCTTGGATGATGATCCTTTATTTGGCTTTTGTAATTCATTCACTGTAATTGAGTGTTGGGACTATATGTTAGTTTTAGTCAGAATACCTTGGCTCATTTGAAGGACCATGGAATGATGGGTACTTTTGTTCTTATTTTATATATCAGGTAACATGGTACTGTAACCGGAACCAATTGATTTTGTCAATTTATATGCTCAGAATTCTGTTGTTTGTGTTGTAACAGATTTAAGTTGGTAGGCTCTACGAGCATAACGCCATGACTTCTTCAACTCATGAAATATCTGGTAATCTTAAACTCTACTTTTAGTTATCCTTTGGAATTTGATTATGTAATATTATAAACAGTTATAAAAGTTGATTAAAAAAGGATGCCATAGTCATTGAATTTATGGATCTAGAGCCGAGGATTTTGTTTTCTCTTGGTCCCTTTTTTATTTAATCTTCATTTCTAAGTTGATGCCTGTGAGACCCAAACCTAATGTCATATTAGGCATTGGTATAGAGATGTCAGGGTACAGAAAGATCTGTTCAGTTTTATTATCTGACTTACTAAATAGTTTCCAACGGAAGCTTATGTTGTATATATTTATTAATGCATGACTAGCCTCCTTTTGTTGAGCCTAAAACTTGTGCTTGATAATAATACTGTTTGCCGTGTTATAGTTTGTTCAGGCAAATATAGTTGGATGAGCTATGCTTTCTTCTAGTTTACTTGTACTGGTTGATTCACATTTTCTGATTTAAAGTTTAATTCTCCCTTAAAAAAAATTCTCTATAAAAGTTACACTATCAATCATCTCAACTCTTCCCCCTCTATACCCACATTTACCACTTCTGATACCTTATACAGGCACTCTTTTTTGTTTTGTTTTGTTTTGTTTCTGGTTGTTAGGTAATAGTGAAGCAGATGAGCAAGAAAAGCATTCAGAACCTCAGGTTCAGTCATCTCATGCAGCTGGAATGTCTCACCTTGCTATTGCAGACCCAAATCTTCATTATGTAACACCTCCACAACTTGGGGCAGGGCACACTATGGTATTATCTTTAAACTACTTCTTTATTATTATTTTTAACATCTTTGTTAATGTATCCCATATTGAAAGGATGTGAAGTTTGAGACCACCACTAGATATACAAGTTGGGCCTTCCAAGGCTCCACCTAACAACTTAAGATTCTGAGTTGGAGTAAAGTTTAACATGGTATGAGAGTTGTTTGGTTTGGGTTGGTTTGGTTTGAGCCTAGTGACCTGTTTAAATCGCCCTCCTTCTTGGTGCACGTGAAGGGTCTGTTTTGATGTCCAGTCTGCACATGAGGGTGAGTGTTTGAGACCACATTGGAAGTTTGAGACCACACACAAAGTGTTGTTCGTGTATCTGCGAGTGAGGTTTATCCATTGCTGTCTATGATTAGGTCTTTTTCATTATTTGTGTTGCTTAGATGATGATCTGTCATTTGAAGTTTCAGTTTTACCTTTTGGTACACCCAACATCCTTTCTCATCTATGAAATGCTTGTTTATTTACCGATCTTGTAAACAACCATCACTGCTATAGTTTCTATCCCTTGTCTTGACAATGAACTATTTCTGCTCTTTTGAATGAGCATCTGATTGTCCTGTATGAATGTAGAGTGCATAGGTTGCTGTTTTGGTTGGTGATGAGAAAGTGATCAATCAGACTCCTTACTTATTTTCATGGTACATATGGCCTTCAATACATGTTACTGCATGAAAGCCACAAATCCCTTATAATTTTATTTTACTATACTGCCATTTTACTTTCTCCATACTTGTTTTACATGCTTATATGATGAACCTGAGTAATATACAGAGTTTAAGCTTGATTGTTGACATCTTATGTGTTAACTTTATCTTATCTGATAAGTCTACGAAAAAACTTTATCACATCTGATTACAAGAAATTTATGGTTCACAAGCAAATTTTATGATGGTTTCTTTGAGCACTGGCCTTCTCAAGAAAAGGGAGATGTGTATTTCACTGCTCTGTCTCATTTACGAACCTATGAATTATTAGATGTCTTATCTTTTGGAGTGTTCTAGAATATTGATGTTCCTGAACTTTCTCTTCGCTTATATTTAAAAAAGGATAATGGTTATCCACGCACACACACACACACTTCGATAAGCAGGTCTCCCATGTAGTAAGAAAGCTTACGTGAGCTGATGATGCTATTCTATGGACTGTTGTTCTTGAAAGATGATTATTAGTAGAGGTATAATAATAAAATGAAACCATCCATATAATCCAAGTTGTGCCATATGCTTATTGCAGTTGCTTTGTGTATCGAGAATGTTGAAGCTTCTAATTCAAAGAAGAGAATGTTCTCATGATCAGCATATCACAATAGACATTTTATTTCTCGATTTTGAACAATAACCTCTGGAAACAATTGCTTCCTGTGTATCGATCATACATGCACTTTTTTCACCAATACAATACTTAAGCTTTATAAGTTAACTGTTGCCAGGATCTGCTTGATTATTTCAGCTTGCATGACTTGGATAGCTAGTAATTATGGTATAGTGCATAGGCAGAATAAATTAGTAACCTTGATGTATTAACTAATATCTGTCCTTGGCTTTATCTCACTGAAGGCACCAGCGTCTTACCCATATCCGGATCCTTATTACAGAAGCATCTTTGCTCCCTATGATGCACAACCCTATCCTCCACAGCCTTATGGTGCACAACCAATGGTATGCTACTCTTTTCTTTGTTTTATATATATATATATATATATATTTTATATTATCTCTTATGATAAAATGACACTTCTCTCTTTCTATGATGTTTAGACCAGAACTGTGCATGACATATATCCTGTGATAACTATTCAATTACTTGTGCCAGGTCCATATGCAGTTAATGGGAATACAACAAGCTGGAGTTCCTTTGCCAACAGATGCAGTTGAGGAGCCAGTATTTGTCAATGCAAAACAATATCATGGAATCATGCGGCGTCGGCAATCACGAGCAAAAGCTGAATCAGAACATAAAGCTCTTAAATCTCGTAAGGTATGTTAATTACTGTGAATGTCTTGCTCTCATTCACTCAGTTTCATATTCTTTTTGGGCCAAAGTACTCACAGTTGGTTATAATTGTAAAAGGATCAATGGGCCTCCCAACACTTATATTGCCTTCACTGCTTTATTTGGTTTCGAGTGCCGACTAATATTACTGATTATTTCCTTTTTGACCGGTGATTGACTCTGAACTTGCAGCCCTATTTACATGAATCGCGACATTTACATGCGTTAAGAAGAGCTAGAGGAAATGGGGGTCGGTTTCTCAACTTGAAGAAAGGTGATGACAACCCACAGAAAGAGGGGGCAGGAGGTGACAAGTCTCAGCCCAATATCAATCTCAACACCGATAAAAATAACTGTACTTCATCTGATGATACATCTTGACAATTCTAAGGAAGCATTGCCAGCTGCACATGCAGTGGACCTTCCTGCATACAGTCACAATGGTGCATTGGAACTAAGGTCCAAAACCAGCCACAAAAGCCCCACTATTTCTGGTTGTAGGTCAGTTTGTTTCTATTCTTAGAACTGTGTAGTATGTATAGGCTTCTAAGTTTTAGGATTGTAGGGAGGGTGTGAAGATGAAAGCAGTGGAAGTGGCGTGAGAGTTTATCTATGTTGCAATGGATATTTTCCAGCCTTGACCGTACCTATCCTCTTCTTGCAAAAGGGAGCTTTGAGATATGGTTAGGCACTTAAGCTTGATGTGTTGGTTGCATTCCTTCCTTGCCCATGAACCCGAGGGAGAGCAAGTTCAAAATCATCATGTTAATTGTTTGCTTTGCTTACTACCATAGAAAAGATTAGATGGCTGCAGACAGCTGTGTAGTGTTAGCTTTTCAATTCAAATTGTTGTGAACATGGAGAATAAGTCTTGTTGTTGACCTAATTAGTGGGTGACATGAATACATACTACACTACTGGAAGTGCTTTTTCTTCGTCTTTGAAAACGAAAATGGAGGAAACTTCACAGCAGGTTTGTATGAGATGAGTAGCATTTATTCATGTGAAATAAATTGTATTCCAAGAACAGAAAATGAAACACAACCACAAGAGATTGTTAGCACCAATTGATGGTGCTAAAGGTTTTCTGGTTACCGTTATGATTAGGCTTCTGGTAACGCGACCTTCTTTAAAATAGCTTGTAAGACACAGAGATGTGTATTCCTTGGATCGATCAACTGTAGTCTATATTGTTTCTGTTTTCTGGTAAATATAGATTTCAAATTCACAAAATAGACAGCAATTGTGCTTCACAAGCAAGATCCATTCAAAATCTTGACCATTTTTAATGATTTTCTTTTTTGTAACGCGAGTAATTCAACCTCAAATTTGAACATGATATGGGCGAAAAATCATATCCCCGCATCAAATAATACTAAAAAGATCTGGGAGTTTACTAAATTCAAGACATCACTAGTATTTCCTTCTTTTTGTTCATCACATTTTCTAAGTTCCTAATGTTTTCTTCCATGTATTCATTGTGATGCACCTTTTCCTTATTTCATAGGATTTTACTATCTCAAGGTGGGTTTTGATGTGAGCGATTCATGGTTAAAGTTCTTGAATTCGAGTTCTATAAATTTCAATCGTTTTTTCAGTAAAAGAAAAGAACATCAAACATCTAAACATGACTTCTAGTATACATGAAACATTCATGCTACAAGATAAATTATACAATGATGGATTCAACCAAATCTATTCAAACCCTTCCTACCCAAAACTCATAATTTATGAGCCATCTCCAAATGCTTCCTACTACATAACTTAACCATTCAAATTCCAAAGAAAAGCTATTCAATACAAACCCCAATATCTTCTATGAAAGCATGAATAGTGATTGGTGATGCATATATGTTCTTACTTCTTATTACCATTAATTTAATGCATATATCAGTTTTGTCACGCACTCATCCCATGAAAATATGAAATATTTGCTTCCTTTGTTTCCCTTGTTCCCTCTCAATTCTTAGCTTTTGACCTCAAATGTTATATACACTTCACACATTCCCTCCCACTCCAAAATCTTAATCATGTCAAGTTTTCATGATATATTGTGCCATAATTAGTAGCAATAGCTTTCCTCACATGATCACTCCATTAATTTGCATTGCACCTTTACACCTCTTCCTTACCATGAATGTTATACAATGAACTATCCATCAAACACCACACAAACAAAAGAGAGAGAGAGAGAGAAGTAAAATGGAAGCAAAGACACACAATTCTATATTGAGAAAAGGAAATGAATTAGGATGGTGGTGGGGTCATTTTTTTGTGTGTGATAAAAAGTACTAATGTATTGTGGTGTTGTGCATGACAAAAAATGGGTCCACCCTCTCTAACTCCTCCACCCAAAAACCCCTTTTGGAGGTCCTTTTGTTGTTGTGCCTGGAAAGATACACCACCAACCTTTGTTAATTTTGCAAATTCAGCAAGCTGATTCACTCTACTCATGTGAGACTTATTGGAGGATGAGGAGCATGCCTCACAGTCACAGCATCAATGGTGTGCCCCACATTTTGTGATGCAAGTGGATTTGAATTTTGGGTGAGAAATCGGAGAGAGAAACGTGACATTGTTAGAATGAGTTGAAATTCGATCTGTGCACTCAAAACACATAATTATATCAAGTCATAGGTCTTCTGAACATTTCGTTTTAACGTATTTGTGCATTATTTTGACCTTCGTCGTTATTTCACCGCCAAAACTCACATTTAAAAAATGAAAAGGAGAGAGGGATGGTGATGATGATATATAGGCCAAGGAGACAAGAAGACACAAGTGAGTCTGCATAGCCATTGACTCCATGAGTCCACTAATTATGTGTTTCTTTTCATTTTTTGAGAGGAGAAAGAGGAAGTAGTAGTAGTACATTTACACTAGCTATTTTCAAATGTCAACCTTGTGAAAGTTTTCCTTACAAAAGTCAAATGCTTTTCTCATCCATCATCTCACTATCCATTTCTAGTTCTCAACTCTCTTGGATTCTTGTCAGTGAAGATGGAGATGGAAGTGGCAAACACTCTCAATTGCCCCCAAAAAGTGGTTTCTGTTATATGGATTTTGGGCTTGAAATTACATATTTGTGACTTAAATGTTACTCTACACCTTCACTAGTCCATTACTCAAAATATATGTAATTGAGCTTAATTTAACTTTATTTTCATATGGGTTAAAATAATTTCTAGTCATTATATTTAACTCATATTAATCTCACGAGACTAACTTTTGTTGAGCTTTTATTGTAACTTCATAAAGATATTAGCTTTACAATTATGAAGCCTAATTTATATACAATTTTTGTAGCACTTGAAACCCAAGTTGAGTTCATGATGAGGACATAGAATTAAAATCATACTAGCTTAGGTTAGTCTGGCTAGTTAGTCTATATAGTAGTATATATTAGTCTAGGAGGTAGCAAGAATTCTTCATAATTTAATCAGTGGACCAAATTAATTTTTAGAGAAATGTTTTCTAGCTAGTTAATGGATGATGATCATATGCTGTAGATATTTGTTTATTGTGTGAAGAAAAAGGTAATTAAGTTTTGGTTTTGCAGGCTCAAGAGACCAAATGTTACATTTGGAGAAAAATGGACAATTTAATTAAACTGCTCATAAAAAGACCATGCAACCTATTTATGACTCACACATCGGAAGATAAAAATGTAAAATTTTAAAACATAATACTGTAAAAAATGGTCCATATAAATTAAATGATCAAAGTATATTGAGTAGTGTCAACATTAACTTATTTATTTAAATGTGAATGAAATTAAAAAATTGTATAATTTTAGACTTAGCTATTAAAATGTGTTAATCGTGTCAAACCACTCATAAACAAGTTATGATATCAGAGCGGACAATAGGGTACTCGAAAGTCAACCTATTTTGAGTCAGGTTCGAAGTATGAGGTAGAACTTTAGTGTCAAGTTAGAGTCGGATCGGATACGCCCGCAAAAAATAATATGTTTATACATAAAATTTGAAAACCAATCCGATTAGAATTAAAGTTCATCAACGCGAAATCAACCCGACTTTTGCCACTCCACATGACATGGGAGGAAGGAATTGCCACCCCAAGACCCAACAAAGCAAAGGAAAGCAATTTTGTCCTCTTTTGTCTTTCACTCGTCAACTTCATGCCTTCCTTCCATGCATGACCCACTCATTATCATCATACAACCAGCTCCATATGTATATATGTCACCACCATACATGCATCATCATGCACAACTTTCACATCCCAATATACCCAA
This sequence comes from Pelargonium citronellum, assembly GCA_036897665.1. Classification (NCBI taxonomy): domain Eukaryota; kingdom Viridiplantae; phylum Streptophyta; class Magnoliopsida; order Geraniales; family Geraniaceae; genus Pelargonium; species Pelargonium citronellum. The sequence continues at coordinate 11,263 of JAYMSZ010000159.1, forward strand.
AATGCCCCTTCTCTACACTACACAATTGCTGAGCTGAGATGAGACTAGCTGTTGTAATGTTGGTAATGATCTTACAGAACTTCAAATTTTCATTATTTAAAATTAAAACCAAAATTAATGGTCTCTGACAGATTACACATCAAAATTTCAGCCCTTTCCTGCTTTTCTGCACCATTTTTAATTTCCTTGCCTTTTCCTCCATTTTCATGTCACTCCTCACACTGTTTTGTTACTGAGAAGTAATAAAGTTACCATTTTTAATTTCTTTTATTTCTGCCATTGGAGCTCTTTGTTTTATCTCTGTTTGCTTTCTCTGCCATCTCTCTCTCTGGGTTGCTTTCTTTTCTCTCTCTAAAATTCATCTTTTCTCTGAAATTTTCGAGATTTGCGTCTCCAGAGATAAAAACCACAGCCTCAGCTATAGAAAGCACATCATTAGCAGTAGCAATAACAAGAGAGAACCTACAGAGTTTTAGGAGCTGAAATTTAGTTTTGTGGGCGTTTCTTGGTTAGGTGGTATGGCATTTTCCATGAAGAAGAACCAGTAGAGCTTGAGGAAATGGACTCGAGCAAGTATGTGCGGTACACGCCTGAGCAGGTGGAGGCGTTGGAGAGGGTTTACACGGAGTGCCCCAAGCCTAGCTCCCTCAGGAGGCAGCAGCTCATTAGAGAGTGTCCCATCCTCTCCAATATTGAGCCCAAACAGATCAAAGTCTGGTTTCAGAACCGCAGGTAAAGACAGAGCTCATGGTTGGTTGCAATACCATTTTTTTTTTCATTCTCTAAAACTATTCACTCCCCATGTTTGTTCAGTTTTTGCCTTTGTGGGTTGTTTTTTTTAAGTTAAATGGGTGATCAAAGTTGGCTTCTTTTTTTGTTTCACATGGTGCTGATGCTTCATTTTTTAAAGTTTTTCTTTTCATTCTCTAAAACTATTCACTCTCCATGTTTGTTCAGTTTTTCCCTTTGTGGGTTGTTTGTTAAGTGAAATGGGGATCAAAGTTGGCTTCTTTTTTGTCTCACATGGTGCTGATGGTTAATTTTTTAGAGTTTGTTTTGGGCTTATTTTCCTTTCTTGTTTCTCTCTTCTCAAGTCAGGAGGAAAATGGGGAAGGGTTGATGGGTCTGGTTGATTTTTCTTCCTTGCATTGTATTTTTTTATGGGTCTTTGTAGTAGGGGAGTGGGTTCTGTTTTCTTGTACAAACGAGTTCACTTTTTTGCTGGAAAACAATGGGTTTTATTCTCTATTTTATCTGGTAGCTTTGTGGTATGTTTTAGGTTTGTACTTTTGATGGTTTCATGCTGCAGTTTGTACTGGAAGAAAATGAGGATGAGATGATGGGTTTTAATATCTACTGCTCTTCCTTGAGAAGTTACATATTTTATGTCTACTTTTGTTTGATGCTGGATCTATTTTCACTTTGTGTTTTTATGGGTTTATTTTTGCTTGGTTCTCTGTGGAAGAAGGGTTCATGCACTTCTGGGAAAAGTTTTTCTTGCATTCTTGGCTTTCTATTGTTTGCAGTTTTCTCAGAAATGGTTAGATTTTCTTTAAATTTAAATTTCTGGTAGGAAGGAGACATTCTTGAGTTTTGTTTGTTTCTCCACTTTGTTTTCGCCATTTGTCTTTAGCTTCACTTTTGTTTTTTAAATCAATGATGTCCCCATGTATTGGGATTTTATTCATTACCTTTTCTTTTCCTTAATGAGTAGTGTTTTGGAATTTAAAGAAGGAAAATGACAGCTGATCAATGATAAGCTTTATATACGTTTATCTCACTGCTTCATCTAATTTGTTTTTTTTATATTTATTTTCTTTGGATAATGTTGAAAGAATGTTTTTATTTTTTAAAATAATGATGCACAATGACATGTAATCAATAGTCTTTGAATGAATGTTCTGCTGTCTTTCTCCGATTTCATGTTAGTTTGTTTTAGCCTTTTTATTTATAATGGTTTTTGGGGAGAAAAATGACCATGTGTTGAACAAATTTCTATTAGGGCAATGGCCTTTGCTATTTTGATTTTGCTAGTGAGAGTAAAAACTTATTCATTCCTTAGTTGTACTGCTAATTTGGTTAAATTTATCTGCTTCTTATTTTGCACTAGAACGATAATATCAGATGAATACTTACCTTTGGAAGAGGAGTGATATAGGAAGCCTGAAATTCAGTGCGAACAATCAGTCGGGGGTGTTGAAATTTCGAGAATTTTCGTGGATGTTCATCATCAGCGTATTATGCCTAGTTTATACCTTTATGTCAAGAAATGCTCTTAAAATCTCAGTACTGGGGTTCAACATATTTTAGTTTTGTTTATAGTTAAATCTGTAAATGCTACAGTCATACTCATTAAAACCACCCCCTTGGAGCTGTTTGAGAAACTTACTGTTTTCTAAGTGATCATGCTACTACTTTGGCAGATGCCGAGAAAAGCAGAGGAAGGAAGCTTCTCGTCTTCAGACAGTAAATAGAAAGCTGTCTGCCATGAACAAGCTCTTCATGGAAGAGAATGATCGATTACAGAAGCAAGTCTCGCACTTGGTTTATGAGAATGGCTACATGAAACAACAGCTTCAGAGCGTAAGCCCCTTGGTACTTTGGTTATTTATTTTTTCTATTTTTAAATGTTAGTTTGTATGATCTTATATTCTAAATCGGTTTTTGTGTCTGCTGTTTTCATTATTTCATTATACATTAGCTGACGTGTGCAATTCATATTGAACAGGCACCTACGGCGACCACAGACAATAGCTGTGAGTCTGTGGTCATGAATGGTCAGCACCAACAACAGCAAAACCCATCACCTCAGCATCCTCAAAGGGATGCCAACAACCCAGCTGGGTAAATAACTAGCGTTTTCATCCAGTTTTCAGTTTTTCTATATCTGGTTGCATTCTAGAAGTTTATGAGCCTATTTCTTTTTATCATTATTAGTCTTCTTGCAATTGCTGAGGAGACCCTGGCAGAGTTCCTTTCTAAGGCTACCGGAACTGCTGTTGACTGGGTCCAGATGATTGGGATGAAGGTATGACCACTGGATGCTTTTCCTATTTGTACATTTCCATTTAACTCTTTCACATTACAGTGTTACACTCATTTCCTTTAATATTGTTACAAATTTTGACACGGTTACGTACTAAATATTTTGCCAGCCTGGTCCGGATTCTATTGGAATCGTTGCTGTTTCCCGCAATTGTATTGGGGTAGCAGCACGAGCCTGCGGTCTAGTGAGTCTAGAGCCCATAAAGGTATTTGTTGTTCTATTTTTGCCCATTTAAGTGAGTATCCCCAAATTTGGTGTGAATACTGATGAGTTTCTCTTCAGGTTGCTGAGATTCTCAAAGATCGACTTTCTTGGTTTCGCGACTGCCGATGCCTTGATGTAGTGAGTGTAATTCCTACAGGAAATGGAGGAACAATAGAGCTCATGTACATGCAGGTTTGTTAGATTTGTACAATTGAAGTTGATAAATGTCCAGCACATGTAATTGTTGAACTTATTTTTCTTTGTTTTGTTCTGTTGTAACTCGAAATTTTGTTCTTGATCAGACTTATGCACCCACGACATTAGCAGCTGCGCGTGACTTTTGGACACTGAGATACACTTCAACTTTGGAAGATGGCAGTCTCGTGGTAATTTATACGATTCATAACTATTATTCCACCTTGTTTATGGCAAAGGAAATCTAGATATGACTTAATAGTTAGCATCTCAAATCACAACCCTAGTTCTCATTTGTGATCACAGTCTTGACATGCTGTTACTTTTGCAGATATGTGAGAGATCGTTAACAACTACCACTGGTGGCCCAACAGGGCCTCCTGCTTCAACTTTCATCAGAGCTGAAATGCTTCCTAGTGGCTATCTTATCCGACCTTGTGACGGTGGTGGCTCCATTATTAACATTGTTGATCATGTTGATCTTGATGTGCGTTCAAAATCCTTCTAAACCATTCCCGTCTTCTCCTTTTCCAAGTTAATTTATACATTTTCCCCATCATATTAACATCCTGGTTTATATTAGGCTTGGAGTGTTCCTGAAGTTCTCAGGCCGCTGTACGAGTCATCCAAAATTGTTGCTCAGAAAATGACTGTTGCGGTAAAAAATTCTACATGATTGAGAATGTTCATTCTCATACACGTCTTTTTCATGTCATTTAATTGTGGTCGTTTAATTATTCTTATGTAGGCCTTGCGTCATGTACGACAAATTGCATTAGAAACTAGTGGAGAAATTCATTATGGCGGGGGTCGCCAGCCAGCTGTTTTAAGGACATTTAGTCAAAGACTTTGCAGGTAATGTCTTAAAACGTATTAATTAGAATCCTGAGCAATATCAAGCAATTGAGTGACCAACATGGACTGTACTTTGCTGTAGAATCCTGAGCAATATCATGTTGGGGTTATTATGCCTACAGTGAGGAATCTCTTGTGGGTATTGTACACTTGTTTGTGGACCTCTTGTTATTATTGACTGATAGAATTTGGTAACGGGTTCCAGGGGGTTCAATGACGCTGTTAATGGATTTGCGGATGATGGTTGGTCACTCATGGGTAGTGATGGTGTGGAGGATGTGACTATTGTTATAAACTCATCTCCAAACAAGTTTCTTGGGTCACAATATAATGCATCAATGTTCCCAACTTTTGGAGATGGTGTTCTGTGTGCTAAGGCATCGATGCTGTTGCAGGTGCTTTCATGGATTGGACTTGTTTATCCATCCCTTTCATCCTGTATTTGTTTGGGTTACTTGATTATCTTTACATTTTAAAGATATTTAGTTGTGTCTTATTGACTTTTTAAATGTGCATGTGGGTATGTAGAATGTCCCTCCTGCTTTGCTTGTTCGTTTTCTGAGGGAGCACCGTTCCGAGTGGGCTGACTATGGGGTTGATTCCTATTCTGCTGCATGTCTTAAAGCTAGTCCTTATGCAGTTCCATGTGCAAGACCTGGTGCCTTCCCAAGTAGCCAGGTCATTCTACCTCTTGCCCATACTGTGGAGCACGAGGAGGTATTAATGCTTTTCTCCACTCATGCAGTACCGACAGTACTCTTCATGCTCTTACTAATCCATTCCTTCTTTTTCACCGGTTAACAGTTCTTGGAGGTAGTGAGACTTGAGGGCCATGCATTTTCCCATGAAGATGTAGCTATGGCACGCGATATGTACTTGTTACAGGTTAGTTGATTCATTGTCATTCTTTTATGTGGTTTGTTTATTTGAACTCAAGCTGTAGCTTTTGTCGATTTCTTATTGACATTATTTTTCTCTAAAATCTACCCTGGCAGCTATGCAGTGGGGTTGATGAAAGTGCAGTTGGTGCTTGTGCTCAGCTTGTCTTTGCACCTATTGATGAATCTTTTGCTGATGATGCTCCTTTGCTGCCATCTGGTTTCCGTGTCATACCACTGGAAACAAAATCAGTTGAGTGATAGCTTTCGACATATCTTTTGACTTTCGCTTCTATAATTTTTAGGATGAGAATTGACTTGCTGCCAAGTATGCTTTGAAGAAACCTGCCTTGTCTTTCAGTTGCTTTTACAATATTGCACAATAAATATGTTTTTTGTTGAATCACTTGATTGTTTATATGTCATGCTAGTATCTGTGACTGACACATTGGTATGCAATATTGCAGGATGGACCTGCTGCAACTCGGACACTAGATTTAGCCTCAACACTTGAAGTGGGGCCAGGTGGTACACGTGCAACCAGCGAAGCTGACAATTATAACCAACGATCAGTCCTGACAATTGCTTTCCAGTTTACATATGAGAACCATTTGCGAGACAATGTCGCTGCTATGGCTCGTCAGTATGTCCGTAGTGTCGTTGGGTCTGTCCAGAGGGTTGCTATGGCTATAGCTCCTTCTCGTCTTGGATCTCACTTGGGGCCAAAACCACTTCCTGGTTCTCCTGAGGCTCTTACTTTGGCCCGATGGATTTGCCGTAGCTACAGGTGTGAACTCCAATGACCTCATATCATCTTTATTTAGCTTAGCGTAAGCTGTTTTATATTATTGTTGAGTGGAATTTGTTTATTGCATGAAAAACTTGGGGTCTGCTGAAGAGGTGCTAACCATATAATTGAACTAAAACAAATGTCATTGGCAATACAAACATCAGAAATGTCAATGTGGCTTCATAACATTCTGGTTATGTGACAGCTAGTTAGGTTTGTAATTGTGCAAGTGAAAGAATTTACTAGTTTAGTACTGACCGTTAAATTGCATCGATTAAGTTTTTGGGTGGGGAAATTATGAATTGCTAACCACTTAAGTGGTGTAATTCAGGATTCATACTGGCGGGGATCTCCTTCCTGTTGACTCTCAAGGTGGCGATGTTGTCTTGAAGCAACTTTGGCACCATGCAGATGCAATCATGTGCTGCTTGTTGAAGACAAATGTAATGCTCATCTATGTGGATTTAATTCTCCTACATCCTCTATTTCAACAACGAAGAAGTTTACTAACAGAATATTTTAACCACAGGCATCCCCAGTTTTCACCTTTGCGAACCAGGCCGGGCTTGACATGCTTGAAACTACTCTTGTCGCCCTTCAAGACATTATGCTGGACAAGATACTTGACGAAGCTGGTCGGAAAAATCTGTACTCAGAGTTCTCTAAAGTCATGCAGCAGGTAAGATAATCATTACCTGGAACCTGGATCCTTCTGCAAAGTTATAGTTATTACTCAAATGATAGATCAATAATGAGAATCCGTTCGTAGTTTCACCTTCCATTTTTTGCCTGCAGGGCTTTGCTTATTTGCCGGCAGGTATTTGCGTATCCAGCATGGGCAGGCCAGTGTCGTACGAGCAGGCGATTGCATGGAAAGTTCTCAATGATGATGATTCTTGTCACTGCCTGAACTTCATGTTCATAAACTGGACTTTTGTATGATGGGAATTAAGTATTATCTATCTTGTTTGTCCAAGTTAATTATGTAATTTGTATTAGAAGGAAACAACTTTAGATATTATGGCACATGAATGTAGTAGTTATGGCATGCAAGATCCATGAACACCTTGTTAAATTATGAATGATTTATGGTTCACCTGTCTATTAATCTACCAGGATGTTTTGTTAATAGATGGATTGTGGTACATATCATTCTCTGTTGGCTTGTAAGGGTACAAATTTTGACATAACTACAAATGTAAATAGAAATGTTCTCAGTTGGTCCATAGGGCTCTTTTTTGTTCATGTTGTTGTGTCAAGTCCTAATCTGGAGTTGGCTAAGCAGGTACAAGCATGTGATTTCTGATTGGGCAACATTGTTACAAGACTATGACAATCAGTTGTGCTGTCATGTCAAAAACACCATTTTTTTTTTCTTCCCCAAGAAATTGTCTTTGATTATATCAGAAGATTCTCATTTTGGTTCCAAGCCTGATCTTGTGATCTTTTTCACCAGCAAGTGTTTCACAGTTTTGGAGGTGGTTTCAACTTCTAAGAATCTTAATTAGTAAACAGTGTTAATGGTGATAAAAAGAGAGGACAAGAGGTGGTGGTGGTCACAAAAAGTGAACTCTTCTGTGTTATTTTGTTTGTTTCCTCTTGATTTCTTCATCAGTCTATACCAAGAATGAGCAAAAATTAGGAAAAGAGATATAAAACACAGTTGCTTCACTTAGGAGTTAAATAAATACAGAGATCAAAGCAAAATCTAAAAAAATGAAGAATCCTTGGTAAATCTATCCTTGTTGAGAAAACATAATGATCCTTTCCTTTTGTGTTAAAGGCTCAATGTACCATCACATTTTGTACTAAAACCAGTTGGTTGCTTTTTATTAATGATTATTGAGCCAACAAAAAGAAAAAAGAATTTTTTTTTTTGGTTGCATAAATGTGATGTTGAAGGATAAACTTATCTTTCATGCAATGGAGGTTTCATCATTTCAAATTCTATTATTTGCCAATGTTAAGTTTGGCTCATTTGGTGAAATTGATTTTATGCTAAAAATTTCACTTTCATAGCTTTATCAGTAAACAAGAAAGACAGGCAAAAATACTGTTTTTTTTTTCTTTCTTTCCTTAAATCTTGTTGGTTCAGTGGTGGAAACATAGGATTGATGCTTGTGCTTTTGGACTACAATTACATTATTATGTATGTAGAGGCTAAAAATGATCTCTTATACAATTGCACTCATAGTTAAAATTGTTTGGAACAATAATTGAACCCAAAAGTCAAGAAAGGTGACCTAATTGTGTACACAATGTAATGAATGCTCAAGAGGACACAAACAAAACTAACCAAAATGAGGGAGCACATTAAAAACCAGCAAAAGGAGCAAAGAGATAGAAATGGTTATTTTGTGTTTATGGTTGCCAAAAAGAAAAGAAAAAAAGTAAAAAACCTATTTTTGTCCCTGAGTTTTCTTGGTTCCTTCCAATTTCACTTCTAAGTTTTCGTGTTTCGCCTCAATTTGATTTTTAAAATATTTTAAACTCAAAATAGTCCTTCAATTTTCGTGTCTCAACTCAATTTGGTTTATGATTTTTTTTCATACCCAAAATGATCTTTGAATTTTCGTGTTTCGACTTAAATTGATATATTTTATTTTATCAGCGACTCAAATTGATATGTGAGCTTTCAAATATTGATACGTAATGGTTATTACCTTTAGAGCTTAGGTAAGAAATTTATAGACAAAACCTGATCAATATTGAAAAAATCAGGGACTATTTTTTATATGAAAAAAGTTTAGAAAACAAGTTGCATCGAAACACAAAAATTCAAGACCAAATTCAATCAAACACGAAAATTCAGTGACAAAATTTATAAACGAGATTGTGTCCAAACACAAAATTTTAGACATTATTTTGAGTCTCTTAAAGAAATATGAAAGATGTGTCATGTTTTGCAATGTGATACATTACATGGCATCATATTCATCTCTCTCATGTTGTTGCAGCTGGTGCTGTAGCTGTTGGAGTTGCAGGGATGGTCTGGTCTGACCTGACCTGACCTGCTGCTGCTGCTGCTACAGTCTCTGCTGTTTTGCTGCAACACCACTGGGTGGCTACTATGCAATACTAGGAGTAGTTGTGGACTACCTACTACACTTTTTATGTGTATACTGCCCTACCATGTGTACACACATTTTTGTATGCTGATTTTATGTTTTAACCACAACCTTCCAAGTAAGTCAAATTCAACCTACTTATTTCCCAAACTACCCCTTCCTCCACCAAAATTAAGTTGCCTGTTTAATCCAATTTGAAGTTTAGTCAGAGTTAATGCTTCTCGTCCCTCCGCATAGATATGCTTAGTAGGGATTGAATTCTATAACTTCTCGCGTAATTTTCAGTATGGATTGTTAACTGAGCTATAACTTATCGGTGATTCTAAACTTTATTTAACAAAAAATAGTTTTTGAACTTTTATGTTTCAATCCAATTTGATCAATAAACTTTTTCAAATCCAAAACAATCACATAATTGGTCCCGGAACTTATGATATAAATTTTAAAGTTAAAATTCATTTTAGAATAAATAAAAATTTAGGGACCAAATAAAATCGAAACACAAAAAATTAGAGATAATTTTGAATTTAAAAATTAAATTGGATTGAGACATGAAAGTTGAGTCCACAAATTCGACTTTTTTACCTGATATTTAGTATTGTTTTTAGAGAGTAATTAGTAATTAGCATGGATGAGTTGTGAACAATTTGTTACACTGTACACATAAAGGTTCAACTTTCAAGTTGTGAATTCAGAAAATGAAAATGAAATCCCAAAAAAGAGGCAGCACTTTCTGACCAATCAGAGAACCCGTGCAGTTCATTTCTTGTCAATCCATCCAAAAATAAAAAATAAAAAGTTTCAGTGCATCCAATTCCAATTATGGGCCCCACCTACAATATACCAACCCAAATACGTATACCATCCATACATAGATGTCATGCATGCCACATACATAACATCATCATCATCATCATCATCCATGACCATCACCTTGTGTTTTTGTTTAATCAGATTTAATCAGATAAGCGTGCTTTTAATTGGGCCCATATACCACACTTTAATTTATTATTATTATTATTATAATTGAAAAGAAAATCCAAGAATTGAAGAATCGCATTAAAGTTGAAAGATCTTCTGGTGTAGTCTCTTCAACCTAGCTGGCTGCTCTGCTAGCCTTTTTGGTTTTTTGTTGATAAACACAAGAAAATATGGGATCTTTTTTGTTGCAGGTTTTTAGATTTTTGTTTTAATTTCTTTTGTAATGTAGTATTGTAGGCTATAGCTATGATAATGATCATGATCATGATCTTGATCTTGATCTAGGGTTTTGACTAGCAAGCTTGAAGTTTCTTGATTTGTGAATAATTGGGTTTCATTTGTTTGAAAAAGGAAGTTTCTGTTTTAGAACATAATGCAGACAAGGGAATGATGGTGGTAACTGAGATAAGGGTTTTGTTTTTGGTTTTGGAAATTGATGAGATTTTGTGTTGTGGAAGTTTGGGGTTTTGCTTGTAGAGGTGGAGTTTTCATGATTGATGCCTTTTTTTTTTATTGATTTCCTCTCTTTCTTCTTTGGTTTTTGTGTTGAAACCAAATATTTGTGGGACTTGTTGCCACAAACAGGTTTTGGAACTCTCAACTTGAATGGTTGTTAAAAATATTGAACATTGCATTTTAAATTTGCATGGATGCCTTTATTTTTTCTTGGTAGACAGAGAAGAGATATTGCTTTGTTGTTTTTGTGTTCCATTAAACATCATGACCACACATGATTAACTACAATAGTTATTTGGTTAGGAAAGGAAACAAAGAAGAAGATAATTTGACTTCATTTCAAATATAGTTGTCTAACAAGTTGTTTTTTTTTTGTTTTTTTTGTAAATTGAACTGTACATGGGTAGCTCTCCCTTCTTTATACCGTCGGCAGAGAGACATGAACTCAAGCGCACCAAAGAATTTAAAATGCTTAAACTACTTGACCCAATAAATGTTGATAATTTTTTGATGAGCAAGTGTTAAATAAGCAATAAACTACATTGCCTATCTCAACTACTTAATGATCAATTTTAATATTATAACTTAAGGGAAGTGGCATAATTGGCTACTTAGAGTGCGTGAGTGGAAGAAACGTTTTCGTTCAATCGATTCCTGCTTATCACATTTCTAAGAAAGGGATGAGTTTTAATTATGACTTATCCTCATATGGGGCATGTCAACCGTGAATTTACGGGTCCGCTTAAAAGACCCATGGTTTAGACAATGTTTTTTTTAGTACTATAGTATTTTTTTTTTTTGATGGAAGTACTATAGTATTTTAATGACAACATTTTCAGCAAAATATATAACTACTTAAAGAACAATTATTAAATTTACATAATAGGATGGACCAAACAAAGCAGACAAAATCAGTTAAAGATCCCACCTAGTTATTGGGCTTAAAGCCCAAATTTAGACCCATGACCTACTAGGATGGGCCATTACGAAGCCCAAAATGAATCAATTCAATACGGCTCGTCTTGTGTCGTCGCTCGGCGATCTTAGGCAGAGAAGCGAGTGATGGAGGAGCAGAAGGAGCAAGAAGCGATCAAAGCGACGTCGGAGCAGGTTTCTAGAGAGTTCAAAACCCTCGTCAACGCCGACGATCTCGAAAATCTCAAGCAAGCACAGCACCTCATGTAATTTTCTCTCATTTTAAATTTTCAATTCGCTTTGTCTTCAAAATCTGATATTTATTTTTTGATTTTTTTTTGCTGGAGCTGATTTGGTACTCATACTTGAATTGAAAGTGCGGTGAATTTCAATTAAATTGCAAATTTTCGCAATTTTCGCTAGGCTAGTTGAAAAATGCGTGGAACTGTACGTGATTTTCAGCAAATGAAATTGAAATAATGGATGCAGCTGCATTTTGAATCTTGTTTCAGCTTTCATGTATGTCTATGCGAAGGAAAGAGAATTAGAAACGCATTATCTTCATTCATATTTAGAGTCTAGTAAATTTTCTTGTTGTGTGCTTGATAAATTTTGAAGCTGCTCAGGTAGATTTTGATGATGTTCATATTTGATTTTAGTCACTACCAAGTAGGATAGTCACTATAAAATGGATAGCTAGTTCAGCTTTTGAACCCTGCAATTGTTAATTTGTGATTTATCTGTACCTTTGTTATCTATTGAGTTGGATTTAAAGCCATTGTAGGAAGCTCAAATATTAGAGGTGAAGATAGTAATGGTTCAGATGTACCGTCTTGATCCTACAAATGTGTTCCAAAATTGAAGCTTGAGGAGTGAGGTGGAACTAGTGAGGTTTATGGTCGTGTTAAAAATTCCATTGTGGCAGATTATGAATTTAATTGATATGATATTATGTGCTCAATAATCTTAATACGAAGATATTGAACCAGCAGTGTATTTAGAGGGTTTGAGATGACTTAGTTTAAGGTTTATGCAGAAAGAAAAGGTTATATTAGTTCGTGTTGGACCTAATTTTTGTTTGAAATAAGAATTTTAGTTGCAAATTGCAGATGGCAAGGGGAATTCTGAGAACATATATGTGTGCACAGGCTTGATTAGCCGAACATTATAGTTAGTTTCATGGTTGATTTTATTGTCCAGCATGGCTCTCAGCTTGCACATTAATGAAGAAATGGCTCCAAGGTGATATCCTTCCATGTCACGACTCATGAGTTGCATATAAGTTATTTTTTGAAAAAAAATTGAATACAGAATAGAAAAGTGTGTTGGTAATATACACCCTCCTGGCTCTCCACATGGAAATGTATGGGTGGGTGGTTACCTGTTCCAGAGAATGTGTTGCGCATCATTTATCTTTGCCTTGACATTAGTTGCTTATTTAAAGAACACCTGGAATTAGGTGACTGATTGCTCTCCATCCCATATGCTTTACCTTGTGTATAAAATTGCAGATTGGGAAGGTTGCAAGACAGCAATGCAGTCCTGTCACATTTTAATGAATACTCGGAGCATTGCTTTGCTGAGGTTTCAGGAGACTTCTCAAGAAATACACGTCTCTTGAAGTCTATGAAATCCGACCTTGACTACATATTTCAGAAGCTAAGGTATTTCAGCACTTCTTTTTGGTTTGTTCTTATCGGTTTAAATAATTATGCTATGTACTTATTATAATTGCTGTTCTCAAATACATGTTGCCTGTCATGACATGTGAATGGTATTTTATCTTGAACTGCTCTTGCTTATGAAGTAATTCACTTGGAGATAGTTGTAGCTTATCATTTGTGTTGGGCATTTACTCCGTACATGCTCTTCACTTGGACAGAGTGAAGTTCTCGAGCTTGAAACATTTGACACATGCATCAAATATTTATCAGCATATCTATTAATAACACATGCCACCTTAAGGTCCTTGTTCTGAGATGTTTATTTTTGTAGTCCAGTGTAATACATTCCTAGGAAGTTATGTGTGATGGAATGTTTGTAATGTCCAAAAAGACTTCATGTTCTGCTTCCACTGTCCACTTTAAAAAACTGAAGAATGTGAGGTATGACTAAAGTCATTCACTTGTGGCAGGACATCCTTCTTTTGGATGAAAAATATTGAGAGGTAGCATAACTTGAAAAACGTGAAAAAAGCTGTAAAGCTTTCTGGATTATACTTGGTGAATCATGTAAGATGTCTGCAGTTGCTTAATGTGCCGCTTCTCGTTTTTAAGAAAACAGTGACTCAAATTAGTTACCTAAGGCTCTAAGCTATGTTACCTTTCTACTTCAAAATCTTTATCTAGCTTTTCAAATTCAACCTAGTATAGTTTTTTGTTGTCTCAGAAAGTGGTAAAGGCTGTTAAGAATTTTTTTCAGTCTTTTTAATATGAAGTGAATGTGACAATTAGGTCTATGGGGGTCAAATTTAATCTTGATGTAACTTACTTGTAGGGATGAGGATAGGTGGGGACTATATGTAGCTTTATTCGTGATGATATAAATTCATTGGAAAAGGTTCTACTTTGTTGGCAAACATGTAATGGCCTTGTGGAGTATTATTAATTCATGTTTGTGTATACAACAACAAACAAGTCATTCCCATTAAAAGTTTTCGGACGACTGCATGAATCTTGTAGCAAAACTCAAGGGGTCTTGTGCTAGTATTCTTTTCTTCCACTTTGTCTGATCTAATGCTATCTCCTCTGTTAAGTCACGCAGTATCATGTCTTCACTTGCTACTTACCAGGTTACTTTAGGCCCACCCTACATCTTTTAATTTTCTATTAACTAAATTCTCACTTTTCCTTACTGGGTCAGTGGTCACCAACTTCCCTATAACTGCACATGTCCAATCCATACTCAGGCAATTTGTCTTGTATTATCTTTAAATTTTAACAGGAGCTACCCAACTCTCGTGTCAATAATTTTGATCATAATCTTATCATTCATAGTGTTATGACAAGTCCACTTAAGCATTCTCATCTCACTACCTCCATCTTATGGCTTGGCAACCTATTTTGAGCCAGCCTAACATTCAATATCATGCAATATTATCGACTATGTAGCTAATCTATAAATTTTCATTACAGCTTTAGAGGAATTCTCTATTACCAACACCGAAATCCTTGTACTTCTTCAACAACATGCAACAAATCTTTTTTTCCATTTTTGACCTTGCAGATAGTGCTATTCTGAATTAAAATGGGTGGGTATAGATTCAATTTCTTTTTCTTAAATTCCATATTTTAGTTAATAAGATACCTCAAACCGGAGAGAAGTTTAGAAGAGGATTATTTCTTACTGCAGCAACTTGATGTTCAAGGATGGTTTCCCAGAACTGTTTGGATTCGGTTCGAATGCTACTCTTTAGCTATGCCTAATTGAAGCTTCTTAGCATGGTTTTCCATCAAATATAGGTTTTATACAAAAGTCTGGTAGCAGGGTTGATGTGTCCAATTAAGTATAGGTTAGAACTCAATTTAGACTAATAGTTATTGTTTATACTTAGCATGACAGTTATTAATGTATTATCTATCATATGCGACTAATGTGAGAGTATTTGCTTTTTCTTTTTGCTCGGCAACTTTATATA
>JAYMSZ010000160.1:0-26235 GCA_036897665.1 Pelargonium citronellum
AGTATGGAATCCCCTACTAGTGGAGAGCCTCTTAGTCACGGGTGTTTCCTTCACTTAAGCATTACCTTGATGTAGGTTTCTTATTAACTAATTTATTATTTAAGGGGTTATCTCCCATTTTTGCCCCCAAACTATTGGTGAACTCTCTTTACTCCCTTTTAATAGGTATACTATTACTATGTTTTATTTTATTCTAGTGCTATTCTCTGATTCTCAATTGCTTATGTATGTATAAAAAGAAGATTTTTCTTATGAACGTTTATTCACTTTTCAGGGATATTTCTAAATTTCTAAGCACGGATGTAACTAAGTGGTTAAAGCAGGAGATTGTGAATCTATCATACGCAGGTTCGATCCTCGTCATTTGTCCCATGAGAGAGCGGGGGGGTTGTCCTAGCAAGCAAGGGCAATCTAGTCTGCTTTGTCAAGGGTAAGACTAGATTCTGTTGGCTAATCCTAAGGCAAAGACCCTTATTGAGATTACTAGGGAGTCTCTTTTTCTGAGTAATTGAAGGTATTCCTTCTCGAAGCATTCTTTCGTTAGCATATATTTTCGTTTTGAGTGAGGACACAATAGCATACCCTATATACACGTCGTTTACTACTAATATCCTATCCGTTTTGAGCTTTTTTAGCTTTTATTACTATAAACTAAGAAGTTATAAGAGTATAGACTGGAATATCTACTACAGAAATTAACCTTTCGTATGCTTCTTATACTTTTTGAGCCATAACAGGACTCTAACCTTTGACATTCGCGTTGACGACGCACTGTTCTAACCTCTATTTAATTACGGGTTTTTCTTAAGCTATATCTTAAGTGATTTAAAACTTTTCTGGTAATGCAAAATTCTTGTACTAAATGTTAATCCTTTAGTCCTTTGTGTGATAAGATACTGCCGGATTCTAACTCTTTTTTATCCTTTTATCTTTCTGTTTTAACTCTACGGGGGTTGCCTCGTTATATTTATTATAAATTATTAAGGAAAGTACGCAATAATTATAATTTAGGAGCTATTCCATTAACGGAATTTCACAAAAGTCTAATTTGTGAGAGGCAAATAATTAGCCCCTTTAAATATTTTTTATAAAGTTATAGGCCCTTTAAATCTTATAATTCTTTAAAATGGGATGATACAGTAGACTTTTTCTATGGATTTTGAGTTGCATTTGACCCTTATAATTATCGTTTTTTATAGCTTTAGTTGTACCTGGACTAAAGGTGTAAAAATGATATAGTAGAAATTAACTCAGCATTTCCTCTATTCTATAGTGCTAGACCTATATTTTAATTAATACTTGACAAAAACAAGATACGAACGAAAACCTATAAGGCATAAACCTACTATCAAAATTACTTATGTTATACCGGGAGTAGTTTTTGAGGGTTTACTACATACTAGGAAGTTTATAGGAAATCCTAGTATTACAGGACACTTGAGTAGTGCATTATAGGGGCATAAAAGTTACTAAGGTAAGGAATCCATTATAAAACTCTGATATGAAATTCATTTGTTGGGTGGGTAGTTTTCGCGGAAAGAGCTCCCTTTACTCAGGTAAGTTGTGTAGCTTGGGTATATTTAAGAGCAGAAATTTTGTTATAAAAAGACAAGCACCTTGCCGATCTAATAGGAGTTATAAAAAGATTTGATAAGGAAGGAGATAGTGGGTTCCCTCTGCGCTCTAACAAAGGTGCTAAAATAAAGAAGCACTCCGTAGCTATTTCTATCCAAGTAAGATACAAGGGTAAGTATAGGTATGCCTAAAAAAGCCTAATAGATAATAGATTTTTTTAGACTTCGTACTATATACAAAAGGTCCCCTAAATTAAGTTTCGGTATCTATAGTATTGATCAAGGAATTCTTATATATAAAGAGCGGAGCGTTGTTAAGGCAGCCTCCTAACTTCCTGCATTTTTAGGAGAATTCTGAGTTCGGTAAGAAATAGGGTCTAAAGTTTAAAAATATTATGGAAACCGAGGTTTCGGTCTAAATTCATTAAATTGAAAAGTTCTTCTTAATAAGGGCTCATTAAAAGACTAGTATAGTATGGGCGTCATAGATATATAAAGTAATTCCTAGACTAAGCGGTTACTTACTAGTGACATATGTTTACTACGTGGCATAAAAAGCTCCACCTCTTATTTAAAGAGACCCGTTTCCTATATACATTTTATATTCCGTTTTAAATTAATTATAAGTAAATAATTTTTTTCTTGAGTAAAGGTCTAGCTCCAGTAACCGAGGGGGCTTCTCAGCTACTAAAATACTTACGAGATTCCCCTTATTTTTTACATTTTAATAATGAATGTTTCCTACAAGGCTCCTCAAGAAGCTCTTAACTCTACCTAAACTAAGTAGCTTATAAGTCGAAAGCTTCTTAAAACAAGTTGTTATATACTACAGGGAACCTAATTTCTATGGAGCGCGCTCGGACTACGGGTTTTATGTATATTGCCCTTTCTTATTCTAGCTAAGAGAGATTTGATTCAAAAGAATATCCTAAGATTTTATTTTACTTAAATAGAGTGAAATAGGGACCTTGAAATGGATATTCCCCAGACATTAGTAAATCCTTATAATTAGAGTTTGTTTGCTTTATATACAAATGACTTCTTTTTACACTCATAGCCCCCTTTCTAAGAAGCCTCTTGGTTTTAACTATCAGCTTTTCAGGCTACTTTGATTTTGTAAACTATAATTATAAGAGTTATTTGGAGTAAATTTATCTATGTATATGAAGATCCTCAATTCTGGTCACCCTGTGGCTGTAGTAATATAGAAACAAAAGCGTAGGGATACTTGCATAAACTTAAGTCTGATTTCGAATCCTATAGATTTTCTATGATAAAGAGATACAGACTTCTTTTACTTAATCAAATATTAGAATTTCACGTTGGTATAGCCTAAAATCTTACATTTACCAAATAACAAGGACGCCTTTAGCCTAGTTAAAATAGCAATCTTATACTGGTATAAGAACCCCTAGGGATGCCCCTTATTACCTATAACATATGTATAAACAAGATATGAAAAAGCACCAACTAAGCGACTTACAAGGGTTCCTTTTTTTTTCCTAAAGGCGGGTGTTAGTTAGATTTATCCTGTTTACGAATGTAACTATAATTAGGATGCCATTGTGATGCTTATTTTTAACAAAAGATTAACGAAAAAAGACTCTTAGATTAACCTAGCTTGAAATAGTATTCAATTTAACTATCCTTTATTTTGCCCATATAAAATCTGTTAGAGCATTATTACAATGTCAGGACGGGAGAATCGCGTAAACTAAATAGAGACAGAGCCCCGACCGTTAAGGCAAGACTCCGAGTTGTCACTTTTAATTTAATAAGTAATTGAGACGTAGGAAATAATCATACACCTAAAATTTCATGTACAAAAAGAAAAAAGTCTTTTGGAATCAGACCTGGATAAAGTTATAATATATAAGATATTCCATAGTTAACGAATTGCAGGGGCAGGTCTCAAATCCATTACAAATATCGATGTCCACGTATGTTATCAAGATAGGAAGTTCTCGGTATTTGTAATAGAAATTAATAGAGATCAGTAAATTTTTTAGTTTAATGAAGTCCCAAGCAAAAAGTTTGATACCCTATTCCAGTGCATAAATAAGGGATTAAAAACTTGTTAAATAACTTTAGAAGTTAAATCTGAGTTCTTTTTGTTATCATACCCGTAGTACTTGAACTTGAGTGCCGAATTAAAATAATTAGTAATTAATACTGCTCACTTAACGAAAACCTTATTTAGATCATAAGTAAAGAGATTTGAACCCATTTATGCTTATATTAAGGATTTGCCCTTTTAGTGTATTTAAAACAGCCCTGTATAGCTTATATGCAATTGCAATCCTCTTAATATAAATAGCAAAGGCTTATTTTAGTACTTAACTGCGCACTCTACTATTGCGTTTTTAGTTTAGTAGGTTACAGTATTTTGCTTAGTGGAGTTGTTTTTTCCCATCATGATGAAATAGTAAAGTAATGTAAGTTTTCGTACATCACCAGGATTCTTACTATAGTAGAGGAGGTCCCTTTAAGTTTGTACTACAGTAACAGCTTTAATTTGTTGTATCTCCTTTGTATAGCTTATGTATAAGAGACTCCATTTTCTAATATTATATTCGAGAAATTTTGAGTTCTCTTGCATATTATGTTAGTCTGGGATTTTATCCTCTCATGTACACTCCGTAGTCTAGACTTCCACTCTTAATTATTAATATTCCTTTTTTAAGTATTTAAAATCCCGATTCGGAGATTATTGCTAAGAGAGGATCATACAATACTTCAGTGATGTGTGCGGTTCTTGGATCACACCTAATTAACAGGGGTTTTTCAATCAAGTCAAGAAAAGCTTACTCCTAAAGTTTAATTCTAATTGAATACTAATATTGATTGCTATCAGGATAGTTTGATAATACAATGTGCGCTTAATTTAAAATTTATGGTATGGTACTTTTCTGAAAGCGTAAAGCGGTAGGTTCAAGTCCCGAACATTAAAGAGAACTTCTATATACGCATTACCTTAGAGGAACTACGAAAAGGCTCCCGGAGCACACCAAGACATGTCCCTTTTGGCTTTGTAAGTAAGTCTTATATAAGATAAAGTACTTGTAAAAATGTTACCACTTTAATACTAGGCGTAACTCCTTATAAATACTCCGTCGAATCACTATCCTATAATTTCTTTTAGTTCCTAATTAAAGTCTTAGAGCTAAAGCGTAGGGGTTAATTTTTAGTAAGAATTCCGTTAAAAAGAGCACTTTTAGAAAAAGATACAAGTATTTGTTAAATACCAGGAACAAATCTCACGCTTAAAATCCAGGTGTTAAAGGGAAGTTTGAATTAAAAAGATACAGAGTTGATGGCAAGGATTCAAATCAAGTAATCAGCCTACTTGAATTCTACTAGAAATATAAAGGACTTATCCTAATATTTGCTCTTTGTAAAAAAAGACTTCTGCTCCTATTATTAAAATATTTTAGTTTTTAGAGTGAGTTTAACAACAATTTAATTAAAGCTAACTTCAAAGCCGACTTGAACCATTGCGCATCGATCTCAAACTAAGGTGCCAACGCAATGATAATTTCACGCATAACTGGTGGTTTTGGCAGACAGACTCGTTTCTAGAATAACTCAGGGATTTTATGAGAGAAAAATAGAATAGACACTTACATACTCTTGAGTTTGTTAACTCAAGAGATTTAAAACCAGGAAAGCGTAAACGATGTAAAAGCATTTTTACTAAACAAAAAGTGCAAAAAGGGACTCAATACCCCCTTTTCAACAGGAGCCTGACCTATAGATTTATGATAATAGGGGCAGCCCCTATTTAGCTGTTTGCTGCTGACTAAATTAGTTCTAATACAAGCTAACGTTTCCGAGACAAGCACCCCAGACTGGATGCATTATGTAGTTCGTAGCCAATTAATAAGACACATTCCCGAATTAAGGGAGCAAGACTCTAATTTTAGAAATAAGAGTTTTAGTGTATGGAACTTTAGCTTCTAGAAGATCACAACCTTGTCTTACAGTATCTAGCATATCGATTTACTAAAATGCTGCTAGCTAGGAGAGAGTCTAAGGAAGATTCGTGCGTTGTAAAAATAGCTGAAAAAAGAGGCTTTCTTTTTGACTATGACATAAGGACTTAGTTCAAAACCTGCGCAATACACTACTTAATTTTGAGAGTCTTGTTAAAGATTACTTGAAAAATAGGGGTAAACAATAGAAAACCCTTTATAAACTGGGGTTAGAAAGCGCTTAGAATACTGGAATACCCTATAATCTAAGGATCCATAGGCAACGCTTAAAGAGCATGCCCCCGCAAGGGATGCTTTTTTTAATAATGACGGATAATAAAAATAGGAGAACTTCCTCTTCTTAGCATTGTCGCTCTATCTTTTTTGTAAGCGAAAATACATAATATACCGTAATATAAATACCTGGATCCGGAAAGCTGCTTACTAAAGATTGACAGTTCAACTAATTATTAGAATAGATTTTCACTTGAATTTTGAGGGGCCTTTTATGCGGCCTGTTGTTTCTAGCCTACTCGATTTTCCTTGTATTAAAATTCTTAGAACCCTGTATAAGTGTCTCATTCTAAACTATATACTCATGTCAAGGCCCATAATTTTAAAAAGAAATCTCTATTCAAAAGGTAAGCTACGGGCATACTAAATCCAATTTTCTCTAAACTTACTCAATATTAAGATGTTCTTAACGCGCTGATATTCTCAAGCCTCAAACGAAAAAAGAGATAAATGGTATGATTACTCTCCTCAACTAATAGGGGCCTCGTGGGAAAAGAAGCAAAATCGAGATTTGGAGTTATCATTAAGCGAAATTCGGTTTAATAAGAGAGTGTCTTCAGCAATTATTAATGACTTTTTGATCCAACATATTTAAGGATAGGAAAAGTGTTAGAATAAGAATAACTAGAAAAACTACTAGGATAAAATAGATTTGTTCTATTAGCATGTATGCAGTGTGTCAACCTTTAACAAAAGCTTTTGAGTATAGGGAATTGAGATTATATATTTTATAGCAGAGTATCCATATGGTTTTTTTACAAGAGAGCTGTTTATATCTTAACTCATTTAAAATCTCTAATTTCGTCGAGAAACCTAGGATTACATGTGACGCAAAGGTTAAGGAGAACACTTTTGGGCGGTGAATCCTATTCAAATTAGGAGCAAATAGGGAGCATTCTTAAAGACTTTCAGCGTACTCTAAAGCTGTATCAAATACCGGATTTCAGGTACTAACTAGTATAGTAAGTACTATTTCTTTTTCTCTAGAAGTGTTTTCATGAAACTAAAAGACGTTCTAGGTTAACTGTGAAGACTCTTTTTTTGTATGTTATTACGATATCTAAAGATCCAATTCATTTTTAATCTATGCTTCCGTGAGCTCGAATCTTATTAATACATTAAGCATCTCCTACTTTCTTTAACTAATAAAGTTAAGGTTTTTGCAAGGCTTAGCTCTTGTTAATTCACAGGTATCAGGGGCCCGAGTAGATATATTTTAGAAGAATTTCTTGAGTAATAAATTTGAAAGAGTTTCTCAGCCGATATCTGATATTTAAAGCATGCCTAAGTAGAGTTTGACTAACAAGGGGAATCCTTAATTCTATTCTGTACATTGAGTTTTTATTAATATTAGACTCGAATTATAAGACTTACGAGGGTTACAATCCTGTCATAATAGTAAATTAGTCTAAAAATTCTAACATTACTTCACCAGCTGCCAATTACGACAACTTATAGGTTCACTCCGGCGCCCTCAGTGCCTTTTCTTTGGAATACTGGAGCCTAATGCTAATTACTAGTTCTGTCTCTTCTTAAGTTTGAAATTTAACAATAGGAATTCCAGAATCTTATTAACATCTCAATAAAAATGAAGTCTTAGTATATCCAAAAGAGTCCTCTTTCATGGGTTCGAATAACTCTTATAAAATAGCGGGTCCTTTTTTATATCCTGGAGTATAGAGAGGGTTTCCACTATAAGAGAACCACTTAATAATTACTCTAGGGCCCACATATAGTTCCAGCTTCACAGTACTTTTTTTCGAAAGGGTTTCTTGTTTCTGAAATACAAGGATTTAGCCTTTTAAACTTCAATAGAAATTAGGCCTTTGTATGAATTTTACCCCTTTTAGTTACACGGGGAATCTAATCTATAGCATCAATACCATCAGTACTCCACCTTCCGATACTTATAGATCTCAATCACTTTACAGAATTTTCCCGTCTGAAATAGGTTTAGTTTTATATAAATTAGTATTAGTAGACCTTTTGCTTTGAATCTTTCAGGCTTCCGGAATATAGACAGCCCTTTCGACGATTCTACAAAACAAATGTGCGGCAACTACTATATCAGCTTTATTCTCTGATTTACTTTACTATTTATGATAATCATCCATCCCCGAAAGGAGGCAACAACCAACTTACTTTTTGAGGGTTTTAAAGTACATTTTGCAAGTTTTTAAACTTATTTATTGCATAACTAAGAATTAAATTTAAGGGTGTAAACTGCGGGTGTCTCCCGGTTTCTATCCTGGCCCTACCAAAAAAGTTAAAAGAAATAAATTCTGACTAGTTCTTAGTTTCCAGGGAATTCAATTTGTATGGATTAGATGACTTGTACTCGAATAAAAAATTTATATATACTAGATAAATAAAAGAGAGTCACTCTTACTGGTAACGACTAGATCGGATAATACTTTGTAATCATAGTGAAGTCAAATGTCAAAGGTTAAGTAAAGGAAACCCAGTAAAGAGCGATAACTTGTCCCTATAACCAAAAATTGAGTCGTAGAGCGTTCGACCGTAAACCCAGCGGCTTTATTAATAGATTATGTGATATAAAAAGGATCCTAGAAATAAAAATACAATATTAGAGCCTCGGTTAAAGCGATTCTCACTACAGACAAGACAATAAAACCTAACCGGGAAATCTAACCAATTA
This sequence comes from Pelargonium citronellum, assembly GCA_036897665.1. Classification (NCBI taxonomy): domain Eukaryota; kingdom Viridiplantae; phylum Streptophyta; class Magnoliopsida; order Geraniales; family Geraniaceae; genus Pelargonium; species Pelargonium citronellum. The sequence goes on from JAYMSZ010000160.1 coordinate 8,499, forward strand.
CAAGATAAATCTTGCCTTTCTTTTCCTAGTATTGGCCGATCTAATTCTAGTGGGCCCTTTCAATGTATATAGACTGAAATATTAAAAAACTACGAATATTTTATTTTGGTTGGGGTGTCGCGATTAAGGATTCATAATTAGTGCTTCAGAGGAACACTCAATTTCAAAATTAAAGAGACCCATAAGCTGCCTCTAACTTTACCCGGCTCTATTAATTCTTCAGTTTATTGTCTCTCTATTCATTCAGGAACCCGCCCCTTTTTTTTTTTATTTAGCAACAAGATGTTGTCTTAGTAAACAGGAGTATAAATTTCAGAGGGGGACTCTTTATGTTTTTTGAGTTACGGATACCTACCGATTAAGGAATACCTTAAATTCTCACACCGACCCGTTAGGATATATAACTAAGACACTGGTCTACACCCGATAATAAGAGCTTTAAAATCACTTTCGGTTTTTTTTGAAAGAAGTGGAGATCCTTTATTTGGTCTTGAAAAAGCAAATTTGGTTATCCTACAGGTTTGGTTATTAAGGCTAACCCTGATTGATGGCAGATGAGAGAGGAGTAGTCTAGCACAAATTCTTAGGAATATTTAAACATAAGCTCAGAATAAAAAAAGGGGGGGTCGCTTACAATTAAAATGCATTTACTGGCTTACTAAAAATAAAAAGCTCATAAAAATGAGTACCAAAGGAGCTCCTATATTCTTTCAGATTCAATTTTGACTCGTTTACGGATCCTATATATATTACCAAGAAGGCATATAGCAGGCACCCTCTTCCTGGATGTATAGTATGGCACTAGCCCTTTCTTTTTATGGCATTAAATAAATTAAAAGTAAGCTTCTTTATTTATAGACTGTAAAATTATGGGTAGAATATATCCCTAAAAATCACAGCTTTCTAACTCGACTTCTATATTATATAAGAGATCAGGGTTCAAAAAGTTTCGCATATATTCAAGAATAGGACTTAGAGAATTCCTGTAAGTTAAGCAATCAAACAAGCGTCCAAAACACATTAAAAAGTCGCTTAATTTAATTTTCAAAAAAGCTTTATGAGTTTTCCTATTTAATATTTAGTCTAAAGCCCTTCGCTTTATAAAACTTTGCTTGAATTAGCAATTGTATAACATAATATTCTTCGGGATTTCAACAGAAAGTCTTTATTCTGACTTCAGTCCGGGGTTATCCTAATCTATTGTAAAGCTACTTTTTTAATATGTATTACCATCCGTTCTCTTGGTTTGTCAACTATAATAGACCCTCCCTTCTACTAGAATCCTGCTCACAAGGAATCGAGTCTCCTTTTCTTACTAATATAAATTAGATCAGTTTCTAGGAACGATAATATTAAGTTCAGAATTTCAGAAGTTATTAGTAATTGGATCCCAGATAAAGGATATGTCTTTGCGATAACGAGATCGGGTCTGTACTTTTCTGACTTTCTTGGTTATTAAAGATTCTGACTCTCTAGTTCGTCATTGAAAAACTCAAAGGAAGGTGCTCCCATTCCTCTTCAGTTCCTTCAGAGCTATAAACGATCCTCTATCCGCTTGTTCAGCTAAATATAAATAAGGGGCCTAATAAACTAAAAATAACTTGACGAATCTTGTAGTTTAGGGGCCCTTAAGGATTCCAATGAGCATTATACAGCTTGCATATGTGTTAAGTATATATACAGCCTTTGTCTTCCGAGGGCCCTGGATCAAACCAAGTAAACACCTCTTATCATTAGTGAGCTGCTAATAAATAAAAGTGGAAACGGATTCCTTTGAATTAACCGATGAAAATAGAGAATATCTAAGATAAACAGAACGGAACACTAATTATTTCCACCAGTATAAAACTAATCGCCAAACTTGAGAAAAATGAAAGCAGGCGTTGAACCTACCAACTAGACTAATCCAGTTACTCCCAACTTTCCTTTTTCTAAGAACAACAAGCTAAAAATTTATAGGCTATTACATTATCGGCACTATCCAAGCTAATTCACAGGCAGAGAACTATCAAAACCTTGACTTTTAGTTCAACATCTGTGCCTAAAAAAAGAGGAATATATACCCCAGAGACTAATTGAGAACTAAGCATTGAAGACTAAGCCCAATTAAGTTTTTTCAGGGACCCCTTTCAGAAATAATCAATTTATACGCATCTTGTTATTAGTAATAAGACCTTCAGTTTATTCCAATTCTACAATTCCGGGATACACATCCTAGTCGAAGTATCTAGTTACGACATAAGAGTCAATTTTAATTAGGATACGAAGTTCAAATTCTAGGCTTATATTTATATAGGATCCCTTCTAGTTTTTTTACATCCTTTGAAAATTGGGACTCTCTAAAGCCGTCTTGCTTCCCAAGGGAAAACTCAACGAATCGAAATGGAATCAATAGAAGCTTTTTTTGGACAACTTTAGTAGATAAAGAAGGGGCATGTAGTATATAATTGTTTCTTTAACTGTCCATAATTGTAATGGATATGCCCTAAACTGTGAATCCCTGAATATTAAGAGTGCACATTCTATATTTTTAGACTCTTTCTCTTTTCTGGAGCTATGAATAATCTTTATTTCTCTCACTTACCTAGTTTTGTCCTTGTTTGATGGGTAAAGCTTTGGTTGAGCACCTGTTTTGTAAATATTTTATTAATAAGGAATTCTAAATACTTAATTAGATAAATATAGGACTTACTAGTACAGGAACAATAATTTTATTATATATATATTATAAGAAAACACCAGAAGCACTATAATTCCTCGAGGCGAAGCTCTAATAGAGTCAAAATCTAATAAAAATTCTCCGAATAATTTCCCATTTTACGAAAATATAGGTTATTGATGGTTTTAATTTTATTACATTACAGTAGTATGGCTGTAGTCTTAGTAAAACCTGCAGTTTGTCTTCTAGTTTCCAACAACTCAGCCCGAAGTCCCTGTCCACTCTTTTTCCCTCCGCGAACGTTGTGCGCGCTTCTCTCTCTCCTAAACAACGTGCTCTAGCATGGCAGTCCACTACACGAACCAATAAGAAAGCGCCACGACGAATGCTACCAAACAGAATCTGTTTGTTACTTGTCCAGTTGTGGATCTCTTCTCACCATTTATTTCTCGCTCCTCTACTCTCTCCCATTTCACTGTTCGTCTTTCTCCAAAAAGGTTCATCCTATCACACTCGTCTCTGTCCAGAATTTGAGCTCTCTGTCTAATAATCTGCGGAGACGAAGGTGAATTCGTAGTTCTTATCGACAATACAGATACAATTTGATGTGTATATTTCTGTTTTGTTAAGTATTTGAGTAGTACGTGCGTGTAATAGTATTGTTCATAATTCATTCCTCTGTTTGTTTCTCGAGAAAATGACATGTAATCGTTTTGGTTTCTGAATAGTTCGTTGTTTTGTCTGAAGAGTGAACGTACGGTAGCTGTATAGTACAGGGCAGGGTGAGTGATGACGAACCCCGAGCCCTCGTTGACGCGGCGTGCCTCCCGGAGCACCACCACTTCGTTCTCCATGGAAGTGTTCGACAATCAGGCCGCCCTACACATTGCCTCTAATCCTGAGAAGACCAAACACATATAGAATGTCACTTTGTAAGAGAAAAAGTGGTCGGAGGAGTCATCATTACAGAATTCGTCAACTCCAACAATCAGATGACAGATGTCTTTACAAAGTCAGTTCGAGATCCTCAAATTGAGTTCATTTGTAACAAACTTGGTGCATATAATATTTATGATCCAGCTTGAGAGGGAGTGTTAGAATCCCTGTAAATTAGGTATATTCTAAGCTTATCCTTAGGGATCATGATTTATCATGATTCCATCTTATGTATGATAAATTGGTCATTGCTCATTGTGAATATACATAAATTTTCTCTCAACTTCACAAGCTCAAACTATTAGTGAAAAGAAATGGTGACAAGTTTGTTCAACTGGAAAGGTCGTGACAGGGAAATCAGCCTACAAGATTTTGTAGAACGGGAAGACTAGCATTGGACTTATAAAATAGAAATAACTACTCAATTAAGAACAGAGAACAGAATCTATCTTCTCCAATAGTTTATTTTATTTATAATAAAAGAAATTTACTACAGTCCTTACCTTTGTAATGGACATACAAGAGGCAAGAAAACTAAAGTAAAAAAGCAAACCCAACAAACCATGATAATGAACGTGCATGAGAATGGAGCAAAGAAGAGAGACAGATTAGCATGGATACCTGTGACCACCACAAGAGGAACCTAATGATAAGCCAGTCTGAGTTCTCAATCCATCGTCGGAGCATTGGGAAAATGAAGATAACAGCTGCTAGCGCATTAGGAAGCTAATATATTGCCACGGCCATCATATATAAAGGGTGTTCCACCTTTATATGACCAATAAATGAGAGCGAATCTCCAAACTTTTCAGGAGCAGCTGTGGAGGAATGAACGTAAAGTACTGGAAGAATGATGACCCATGCAAAACTAACAATTATATTGAGAATGTTTCTTAGCACATCAGTGAAGTTCCACCTATGATATCCCGGGAAGTTCACAACAAGGTCCAAGGTACCTATATAAGATGGGGAGAAAAGAAATCGATATGAGAAGGGTCAATTGGAGACATTGCCCACAATTCAATTCCACAATTTGAAAGAGGTAAACCAAGGCTATACAAGCTTCATATATGCCAAAACAATCAGGCATCCTTTATTCAATTATCACAAAATTCTGCAGCAATAAATTATCTTCAAAAATGTGTTAACATTAAAATATAATAACACAACCAAAGAGCACTGTAATTCAGAGGCTAATGGTTCCTTCTTGAATCCCATTTTTAGGATGGTCTTCCATTGGGTAATGAGAAACCATAACAAATGCTTCACAGTGGTACACAGCACTAAATGCAGAAATGAAAAGTTACACAAAGTTGGTATTGAAGCAAGAAGCTTGTTTCAAATCAAAACATGGGGATTCAAAGCAGTAATTAGTTCAGTAGATAACAGCCAGAGGATAGGCTTACACGAAGCTGCAATCATAAATGCCATAAACCTTTGATGTTTTATTGAGGATATTGCCGACCATTGCGGATATGGGTTGAGAAATTGCATCGATCATTCAAAAAGCATGGTCACGTCGATCAAAACTTCGAAAAAGATGCCAAAATGTTCGAGTCTCAACAAAATTTGATTTGCCTGTTATTGCAGGTTGTTTTTTAGAAAATTGTCTTCCTTGTTAGAGAAGTTATAGTTATGTAAGGAACTGACTAATTTGAATGAACTTTGGAAAAGGTAGAAGTTAGAATATAAGAATACCCGTTTGATATTACATGTTGATTTGAAAAAAATATCCATCATCACGCATCGGCCAACCAAGAGAAAAGCAATCAGGTGACCTGAATAATGTATTCAAATATTAAATCATATAAGACCCAAGAACTCCTATTTAAGCCCATTGTTCAACATAAACTACAGTGTATGAGAATACAAACCAGAAATACTCATTTAGATCATCATAATTGCACCAAGCTGAGTGGGGAGCTTTACCATTTCGGCTCTCCTTTGCTTCCTGGTTTAGCATAAAAATTGTCATGTCTGGAACAGAAAGATCACAAGTTTGAGGATATTATAGGTATTTGCACTAGTATATACCTTTTCAATTACATTGTAAACAGGTGTTATAACCTTCCGGAGGAAAGCCTCCTCATCCCCACCATAAGAAGGCTTGATGTTTTCTCCGGTAACAATGCTGACATTTCCAGCCAACAGGCCATGAAGTTCATATGCCATCTGAGTGCATAATGGAAACTTGTTAGGATAAGTATAAAAAATTTCATGGAAGTTATTAAAAATGCAAGTGAGAAAGAATAAGCATGACTCACATTATGAAAAATAAAGCATAAACATTCCGGCATAAAGCGAACATTAGCTGCTTCTCCCCAGATGAGAAGATATAGGCCCATGTAAACTGCCGTATTTCCTGCTGAGCTTGAGGAAGCCTATATGGCATACGAATTGTATGTTTTAGCAGTAAACATTCCATTAAAAATTAATCCTTCAATTTGCAGGTATAACAAAAAGGTACTCTAACAAAAGTATATGCATAAATTGTTATGTCTTACCGTAAACTGTGTTTGCTGCCCAAAAATTTGCACCATGTTTTGTAATTCTTAAAAAGCTTGTTCATTACTGCATTAACAGCTCGATCATCAAGCTACATAAGAGAAAAGGTTTTTACCCTTCAATTACAGCTCAGGTGTTGAACGACATACATGGAAAATATTATGTGAAATCCAACCTCAATATTTAAATATATAGATGTTCATCTAATATGAATTAAATTACTAAAACACAGTAGGGCAAGTTAACAGACACTTGAGGGCACATACACATGCTCACACAGGCACATGTACGTCTAAATTCAGTTACACCAAAAATGCAACAGCCACATCTTAGGTGTCTTAGATCTCAGATGAAGATATTATGCATTTTGAAAAAGCTATGTATCTACAATTTGAGGTGAAAGATCAGTGCATGCCTGGTTGAGAGGTTCAGGCTTTGGGTGGAGCCTTATGTGACTGTTGGCAAGTAGTAAAATCAAATGCTCCCTCTGGTTCCGGACATTGTCTTTCTGTAATTATCAGAAAAGACTAACATATCAATCACACCAATTCAAGTAGCAATAAGAGATCAAAATATAACAAATTAGGTAACAGTATGCCTGGAAACCAAACAGGGCCCTTAGCCAATCAAGGAGGTCTAAATCTCTTGTTCTCTGCCTTTGAGCAGCAAAGGCAGGTGGCCAGGCTAAGCCTTGTGTGTTCGATATTGCTGCCACAGCAGCCTTAACCTGGTATGATCAGAAAGAAAACAAATAGAAAAGTCACCCCCTGGTATTAAATAGTGGACAACACAACACCATTATCGAGCAGAATTTACAGTACCTCTTCAAGTTGCATTATGGCCTGAGAAGCACCAGCAGCATCCAATGGCAGAATGTTATATGGCATGTAGATTTACGTCTTCTCCTGGACATCTCTAGCAGCAGCAATAATCTGCTTCCAAATGCCACCAGTGGAGATAAATCATACAGTATAAAAGCATTGTTGATAATTCATAGTAGCCATTCTGAAAGAGATATGAAAAAGTAGCAAAAATGGGCACAACCTCTGCAGGGCCTTCTTCAACTTTCTCAGTCTTATTAACAGCACAGAGAACTTCAAATAGCACTCCGGCTGTCTGGTAAGCCTTGCCGTGCCGAGTTGTGCTCTGTCAACAGTTTTGAATCTTATAATGGCATTGAGTTGCTAAATGAAATTCGAAATAATTTCTTACCAAAAAAAGAACAATTAGCTTTATATTTCTATAAATTACCTATCTGCCAGCTCCCCTTTTTCCAATGCTCTGACATAGCGCTCATAGTATTGTGAATAATATTCCCCAATTTCCACTGCATCTGTGTTCCTAACCCGAGAGGCGAGACTGGGCGCATTGTCCTGCAATAATTCAAAAGCTTCAAATCAATGTTCCTTTTTCTCATAATATTTGGACCATGATAATGAAAATGGTGAATTGGCACTTTACTTCTTAGAACAGGAAAGGTGATACTGTATGGAATTTGGAATTTAGAGACCTCAGGAAGAAAGGTCAAATACCAAGGATGAATTTTTTACTTTTTTCCGTTTGCATGTGTAAATGATCTTAGTTTGCTAAAATAAACGGCGGGAAGCCGAGGAAGACTCGAATCTAGTTCCGAGCATAGAGAGCAGAAAGAGCAAAATCAACTGTACCGAATTTCAGGGAAGCACTCTTGAATTATAGCAAAGGAAATACACCAAAGGTAATGGATGCTACTGAATGGGAGCAAAATATATACTCAATCCGTCCTTTGACAGGAATGACAAGATTGCTGCTTCGGGGAAGATTTTTCAAACATAACTCCTTCCTAAAATAATCAGTCCTTTTTAATAATCTTTTACCCCCATTTTTGTCTCTTGACATAAGAGCATCAGCAACCATGGGACTCAAATTGAGTCCCAATGTGTCATATCATATATTTTTTATTTGCTTATATTTGCCACATAAGCAAAAGGTCCTCTTAAAAAAAATTTATGCATTGATGGACTTTAATTTGAGTCCCAAACTATTAACATATTATTTATTTTTATATATTTATTGTACACTTGTCAAAATATTGTTGGTTGAAAAAATAATAAAATATTAATAGGGACCAAAAAGGATTGGACCTCCGCATAGGGCCTTGACCAAAAAAAGGTCCTCAAGAGGTCCTCTTGCATTGATGGGCCTTTAAAAAAGTGAAATCTTCTCGTCTCAAAATGAGCCAATTTTAAAATATTAAGATAATTGAAATGAAAATGAAATTCATATTCTCATACATTCTTCTATTCCTATTGTCATTATGGCTTATTTTCTAACGTTTTTAACTCAAACTAAATCTTGCAATGGAATCATTCTCATAAGATCATTTTCATTAATATTTGATTTACAAAACAAAATAATTTATTAAAAATAATAGTATTGTAATTATTCGTACTCTTATAAATATTTTTAAAAAATATGTAAATAGTGTGTCAAATGTCAGCTATTAGAATTGAGAAACATAGTTCACAGTAAAATAATAAAAAGAAAGCATGAATATGCATCTTTTTCATCAACAATATTCATAAGCCCGGTTCTCTTGAAAATTAATTACATGAAGAAAAAAAAAAGTGTAATTATATCTCAAAAACACACAGTTATGATTGATCTCACTAGACAATTATGGAGTGTCCTATAAATTATTTTCCAGAAAGGAAAAAAAAACACACAGACGTATATAACCGTCCTCATTAGTTAATAGTCACATTGACCTATTCGTTAGTGATGTGTGCAGGAGTAAATGAGCTCAAATTAATTGGAATACAAATAAATATGCGAATTTAACACTGAAATTAGTTATAGACTGTGAGACAAGCTAAACCGATTAGCATATCAACTCGCGTAGACATGAACCAGATCAGAGCGCATCTAATTACACATTTACACTCTACAGTCCATTTGAGCTAGTTATAGACAGACCGATAAAATTAAAGAGAAAAGAAAGGATGGTGAAAATGCTGATTAATATTAGCAGACAGTGCACTGAATTACTTACCCTCTCTAATCTCTGAAGCAGACCTGTTTTGAATTGCCGGACTCCTCGTCCGCTCGAGTTCGGATCTAGCCTATTCGCCTTCTCATACGCATAAAACCGACCTCCACAGCCACAAAATCAACACACAAAAAGTAAGAAGAACAAACCAAATCGATCGCAAATTTGCAGCAGTAACATATAATCGAAAGTAAAAAAGGAGGGAAATCGAAGGCACGTACAGAGATACGCAACGCGAGGACGCTCGCTTTGGATCTCATTGGCGACGCGCAGGATCGGAGCAATGCTGCCGAGCGACGCCGGGACGACCTGATTGTCGCATGTGAGTTTCATTGGAGTTATCTTACAAAACTTCAATTTTTATAAAAGTTGCTTGAACCATTCGAGCTCACATGTTGCATAGGCCATTACTCGAAACTTTGCTTCTGCACTGATCTTACCACCACATTTTGTTTCTTAATTTTCCATAAGATTAAGTAACCTCTAAACAAGACATAGTACCCTGAAGCTGATCATAAAGGCATCCTGCTCAATCTGCATTTGAATAACAACTCGTCTTCTTATGCCCCTTATTCTCATAGAGTAAACCTTTTTCAGGAGCTCTTATGAATAACTTCTATGGGTAGTAACTGTGCTTTGCTTCGCATCTTAATCTTCTTGCATGTCCATTTAAATCAATGTTGGATATACCTATGAATTGGTTTACTGATTTCAGTTTCACTGTATATAATGGTTTACTTACCAGCATATATAGTAGTTAGATGTGCTCCTTAATATTAGGGAGTTGCGCCTCATATATGGTCAGGCCAGACTACATTTATCAAGAACGCACCTCAAGCACAACAAACCTTTTTTGTGTGTAAAATATTTCGACTTTATATATACCCCAAAGTTGTAAATCTAACATTCAGTTTTTTTCCCCCTTAAATAGATGAATCTCATTTTATCTCTTTAACAAATTTGTTTTTTTTCATTTGCAGCCAAGAATTTATATTGGGAGGGGAATGCATGAAAGTCAGTTCGCACTTCTGAAGTGAGTCTTGACTTGGACACATTATTTTTACTATGATTGAGTCATGAGATTCCCTTGGTTCATTGCAGTTGTTTCATTTCTCAAGTCGGAAGTGAAGGTTTTTTAAGTTTTGCTATTAACCTGTTCTCTCTCTCTTTATCAGATAAAACCTCTTGTCAAGCCAACAAAAGATATAATGAGAATTCGTAATGTCAAGTCTGCTTGGCATGAATTTTTCCCATAAGGTGTTTTTTTGTTGTTGCTTGTTCTTTTATTTTATTAATTTGTGCTTTATGTAACAAGATTTTCATGCAATGCAGCTAAGCATCACTATGGAGCTGCTGTGGCTCTCTGGGCGCCAGTAATCTTGGTAACTTACAATGATAGCAATGATAGTTCCATATTTGATGATATGTTGTCCTTCATCGGCTTTCTCAATTTCATTTTTCATGATTAATGCAGGTTTATTTTATGGACTCTCAAATCTGGTATGCTATTTTCTCAACCTTGTACGGTGGTCTTGAAGGGGCTTTTAATCGTCTAGGAGAGGTAATATGTTTCTGATGTTTATTTTTATCTTCTAAGGCACATCCTTATTGATCTATTTCGAAGATGTTAAATTTCAAATATTTTATACTGGGTACACATAAAGGTTTGGGGTTACATTACTAAAAGGTCAACCTTATTAGTAGGTTTGATATCTAACTTTATACGTAGGTCAATTTTGTCACTCTTTTCCAATGTGGGACTTATTATTCCCGTCACTTCAACACAAGTTTCAGTTAAATTTCTGAGATGATATTGAGATGGAAGGTTGAATCATGAGAATGGGGTGATGGGTAGTATCCTGACTGCATAACCTATTTAAATTTTCTATAGGGTATAATGTGGCATACTTTTGTAGTACACCAGGTAGCGCTACCTGGTCAAAATGCATACTTTTCTAGATTCATTTACTTTCTTTTTTTCCATTTGCAAGTAACATATCAGTATCTTTATTTGTCAAACACATGGTTTAGAGTTTAGACGGATCTCTTTACTGTTAAGAAGCAATTGTACAACCATTTCTTTCAATTCAATTTGAAGTGCTAAGTATTAACTGTTTAAATATATATATATACACACTTGTTGATCTTTTTTCTATTTCATCGGACACTGAGCATGCTCAGGTCACGCTTCCAGTCCTTACCTGGTGCTTTTAACACTTGTTTGGTGCCTTCTGACCAGACGAAGAAAAAGGGGTTCTCTTTCTCAAAGAGTTTGGCTCAGGTTGCACCCCGCTTCCAATATACTTGTCTGTAACCATATGTTGTTTGAGTCCTATTATGTATGTACATCATTTCTACGATGATTATATAGGTTTTAACTAGCAAGAGAATTGAAGCTGCAAAATTTGCTCAGTTATGGAATGAAGTAATATGTAGTTTTCGTGAAGAAGATCTCATAAGTGCCAGGAAAGCCCCCCCTTTCCATCTCCTAGTTATCTTTTGTTTTGTCCGCAAATTTTTCTTTATATTGTAATGCAGTTTGAACTGAAATGGGTGTATCCTTGAAGCAGGGAGATGGATCTATTGCTGGTTCCTTATTCATCTGATCCTAGCCTGAAGCTGATTCAGTGGCCACCATTTTTGCTTACAAGCAAGGTCAACTATATCCTTTCTACCTTTCTAGAATTTCTGATATGTGTTCAATTGTTTATTTGTTGATGCTCGTCTGCCATTGCAGATCCCAATAGCATTGGATATGGCAGTTCAATTTCGATCCAGGGATGCTGACCTTTGGAAGCGTATCTGTGCTGATGAATATATGAAGCAGTCATTGAATGTTACGAGTCATTCAAGCTTGTCCTGAATGCTTTGGTGATTGGAGAAACTGAGAAGAGGTTACTATTCACACTTTTATCCTTAGCATGTACCTTATACCATTGATCTATATCTAATTGCTCATTATTTGACCAATAGAGGAGTTTGCAAACTCTTTCTTTGGGTAGGGGTGAGAAGCCTTAATGGTGACTAAGCCCAAAACAAGATTAAACTATATATACATGAGTGTCCCGAAAAGATTCAACTCTTTTGTCCCTCAAGTGTCTGACAGTAGAATTGTACTATAAATCACAAGATTTGTTTTAATATTTTATTTTCATCTGTATACATTATTACAGAAATGCAGTGTATTCTAATTAACTGATGTACTCTTGTAACAGGATTTTAGGCATTATTATTAAAGGAATTGAAAGTAGCATTGGAAAGAATACATTCCTTGCAAATTTTAGAATGACTTATTTACCCATACTTTGCAGCAAGGTGGTTGAGCTCGTGGGCATCTTGGTGAGCCATCCCTTAAAGAGTTTTAATCCACACTCTGCAGTTAGGCTTTTATATGTGAATATTATTTGTTCTTTACTGTGTGTAGTAAACCAGTTCCTTTCGATATAAAAAGAAAAGAATATAAAACCACTTACAACTTCCTTTTTATGCTACAGAAAGATGGAGATCCATCTAAACAGGATTCAGTGGTCTTGTTACTGCAAGACATGTTAGAAGTAGTAACCCGTGACTTGATGGTGAATGAAATCCGGTCTGTGAACTTTGCTGCATTTAAGTTGGATTTTTATATACCTCACGAAATAATCTTATTTTTCCCCGGAAAAAGTTAAAAGTTCTTTCCATTTCTTCTCTATATATAGATTTTTTTTCCAGCGAATTGGTAGAACTTGGACATAGTAGCAAGGATTCTGGACGACAACTTTTTGCTGGCACCGATTCAAAGCCTGCTATAGTGTTCCCTCCAGTGGTTACGCCACAATGGGAAGAACAGGTACTATTCTCTTGTATAATCTCTAATAACAGAATTGTGAAATATATATTATACTGGTTAAACCATTAAGTTTTCTAACAAATATTGTATTTTTTTGGCTTATTTTTATTTCAGATTAAACGCCTCTATCTCCTGTTGACAGTAAAAGAATCTGCCATTGATGTACCGACAAACCTTGAAGCACGAAGATGAATTGCATTCTTTACGAATTCATTGTTTATGGATATGCCACGTGCTCCTCAAGTTCGTAAAATGCTTTCATTTAGGTATGCTTTCTATAAATGTATCTATGGAACACTATTAGTGTTGAAAGATCCGTTTTCTTTGAGGAACTATCTTCTTTTGCTTATTGTCTCTTACATAAAAGTTGTGATAAAATAATTATCTTAAGTTGATGGGATACATCCTGTATATAGCCATAAAGCAGCTTAAATCTTTAATTGTATCATAATTATGTTTCTTGCCATTGGCAGTGTCCTGACTCCATACTATAGTGAAGAGACTGTTTATTCCAAATCTGATATTGAGATGGAGAATGAAGATGGTGTATCCATTGTATACTACCTGCAAAAGATCTACCCAGGTCTGTAACATTGTCAATGTCCATAGTAACACTGTTTAGTACTTGCTTACTCTGTGAGTTATCATGTTGCGGTTTTTTCAGATGAGTGGAATAACTTCATTGAGCGGCTTAATTGCAAAAAAGAAAGTGAGGTTTGGGAAAATGAAGAGAACATCTTGCAACTTCGCCATTGGGCATCTTTAAGAGGGCAAACCCTCTGCAGGACAGGTCTGGATGTACTATCTATTTTGAACCTATGAACTTTTGTCTGCGCTACACTTGTACTGATGATTAGTTGTGTTGCAGTTAGAGGGATGATGTACTACCGACGGGCTTTAAAGCCTCAGGCTTTTCTTGACATGGTTAATGAAGAGGGTACGAGTACTGCAGTTTACTTGAGATAAATGAAAGGATATATTTAATTTGAGGAATGAAAGTAGTGGATATACTTTTCCTCATGTTAAGTACCATGAGGCTGCCAAAGAAATTTTCAATGATATATAATTTATTGAACTACCAAACTTTAATCACATTAGGATTTCTTAATTGGGATATGTAGTGAATATTTTTAACATTGGGTATTCAATGACATAGAAGTCTGCTATACATATAGTTTTAGGTGCTTTTACCCTTGGGCTCTTTCTGCTTAGTTTGTACTATCTATGCATTGTAAGTGTACTTCTCACTGTTTCAATTGTTAACAGAAATGCTACAAGGTTACAAAGCCATCTCAGTCCCATCGGATGAAGATAGGAGAAGTCGGAGATCCATGTATGCTCAATTAGAGGCTGTTGCTGACATGAAATTCACATACATAGCTACATGCCAGAACTATGGGAACCAGAAGCGAAATGGAGATCGCCGTGCCACAGACATCCTGAATTTGATGGTCAAGTATGTTCTCCATCTGATGGTTCCAAATATTTGTTAGAATTTTTGTTAACACGTATCTCTCACATTGAAAGGATGTGAAGTCAATGACTACTTGATATACAAGTTAGGCTCTCCACCTAACAACTTAAACTTTTGGGTTGGAGCAAAGTATAACAAGTTCCTCTTGCACAAGATCCTGATTCCCGGTGCTTCTCTCACTGCAATCCCTCTCTTCGTGTGGCATATATTGATGAAGTTGAAGAAAGAGAGAGTAATGGGAAGGATTCCAAATTTTAAAGAGAGTTTCCTGTATTTAGTAGCCTTGCTCCCTCCTTAAGTTAAGATAATATCAAATCTCGGGTGTGTAGCATTGAGAGGGTACTCTGGGGTATACACAAGCGCTGGGCTAGGTGTTGAGTATCAAAATAAAGCGGGGTATCCTAGAATAAATTTGAGCGGCTCGTTTGACTGTATTATATCTAATTTGGTAGAGGGCTTTATTAGTGAATCTAGGTAGATAAAAAGACTTTAAAGAACTTTTATCTGAGTTTATACTTCCGCTTTATAAGGGACCTTGGAGGGCTCTAGTCTCGCATTATAAGTATTGGCTTTTTTACGAGGGTATTTTGCTGTTATACAAAAAGGCCGGTATTATTTAGAATTTCTTAGGCTAATTTAAAAGATTAAAGATAGAACTTCGATGCTAAGGATATTAAGGGGTACGTACCTAACTCAGGTACGAAAAAGGGTGTCTTTGCAAAATTAATAAAAATTCTTTTGTAAGTCAATCTTTATAGAATATACTCGTTGGGTTCAGTATCAGGTAAACCTCTTTTCGAATTATTAGAAATTCCTTTTTTTAGCTCTTTTTGGTAATGCAGCCAATTTAGAGTCTAACCAAGTTCCAGTTTACTAGGGCTCCTATGGAGTTTCCAAACTAAAAGTATTGAGACTAATTCATTTTGAAGAAAACTTTGTTAGAGGCGCCTCGTTCACTGAGATTTACACATATCCGACTCTACAAATCTATAAAATAGGCATAATGTAGTGAATTAAAGCTGTCTTTGAAAGCATTAACAAAAATCCCTTAGATAGAAATGACTATGTCTATAGTTAAGAAAAGTTTATTACAAGTTTCTTTAAGACTTTAAGGAACTATAAAGGCTTGTCAGTTTACATTTACAGGGGTGCTTTATATATTCCGAGCCTAAACCAGTATAATTATCTACAAAAGAGATTTATATCATAGGGTAGGATTCCCCCGGACGGGTATTTAAAAAGGGAAATAAAAAGACTTCCTATCAATTAGTAGCTATACGTTTTAGCGCAAAAGCTTCTCACCAACCCTAGGAATTCGGAATTTTCTTAGTCTAATACAAAATAAGAATCCCTAACTGCCTTAGAAACTTGTCCATTAAGCCGAATTTTTGAAATTAAATCCTAAAATACCTGAAGAGAAGAAATTCTTGTAGTGATGTAGTGGGAAAACGGCGGATTTAAATGAAACTAGAGACTCCCTTTTTAATTAAATTAAATAGATAGGAGTAATACCTATTTTACATTTGACTAGGATAGCGTCCTATTAATAGGAAAGGAATTCGAGTCAAATTATCTTACAATTTAAAAAGTACTGTATAAGTTCTAGTGTAAAACTTAGTAAAGGCAAACTTCTTTAATAAGAACCAAGGCTTTAGTTTACCTATAGAAAAAGCCCTTTTACTACCTCGTGAATATTTAACCCTACATACAGAGTGGTATAAACCTGCTCTTAATAAAACCTATATTCGGTTTATATTTTATAAAAAAACTTAAGAATTTTTCGAAAATGAAGAATATATAGACTTGTAAAGGGGATACCTACTAGAAGTTCTTGCAGTTTGCTATAAGGAACAGAGGGTTTTATAAAATAGTGGGTTTCTGTAGGGTTGGATTTAGTTATTTATAAAGGGTTAACTAGATTTTAAATTAATAAGTAAATAGAGGGGTGTAAATCCCGTACTTTATAGACTTATCTTTTACATAAGTACAGAAGTTCTTTATAATAAATCACTTTTAGTTTAGGTAGGAAGAGGGTATGCTTATAATAAGCGGGTCTTAAGTATGAGATTGAGTTGTCTAACTAGGAACAGGAAGGTATATCCATAAGTACTTGTAAGAGTCTACTCAGGATTAGAGGACAGTCGCTTGTTTTACTTATTATCTATATTTTACTCACTGCGAACACTTGATGTGTATATGATTGTTTATATCTTTAACTTAGTCGTAATCGAGCAGTACCTTTTAAAACAAAGTTATTGAGAGCCAAGAAGACTTTATCCTTTTATTAATTTTAGGTCTTCAAAAAAGGCTCAGTAGTCAATTTCGGTCTCTTTCCTTTGGCTAGGCTTGTCTGTTAAGGTTTCCTACAGTATCATCCTCCTTTATATCCAAAAAAAGGTTTCAAATTCATTTTATGACATTCTTACTGACTCTATTCTCTAGTTTTTGCTTGATTTCCTTGCTTGAAAAGAACTTAGAAATTTTTGAAAGTAAAAAAGCTGTTTAATAATAAATAAAAGTTTAGGTATATTTTTTTGCTGCCAGTCTTTATCTTAAACTCTAAAAAATCTTGCTTTTAGCGGCGGGGACAGGGCTTGAACCTATGACTTTCTACTTCTAAGACCCGTGCTCTACCAACTAAGAAAATAAGAACGTGAATCAGAGGAAACTAAGAATAGCTCTGAACAATAGTGAGGTAAAGTACTTTAGATTGTTTGAACAAAGCGAGGAGGAGGGCTTTAGCTTAGAAGAAGGAATTTACTTTTAATAATCCCAGAACTTACAACTAAGAATAACCTGGATTTTCATAATAGAAATAGGCCAAAAGGAATCGATTAAATGAGACCCAGCTAGATGTAGAAATCTTAGTTGAGAGCCAAATACAAGTCTAAAAATAACCGGGAACCTTGCAATTAAGCATAGTGTGGGCAAGTACATATTCAAGTTGTTAAATCCCAAAATAAACTTAGGAATTCTCCCGCGCGGTATCGAGCTCTCTTGGGCACCTCTTTCAGGGTCAATTCTAAATACAAAAAGGAAGGTACTCCTAGTCGAATTTTAGTATTATAAGTTTTTCTGAGTTCTCAAGATGTGCTTTTGATAGTCTTCCTAAGTAAATAAAGTATGCCTTATAAAGGAAAAAGCATTGACTAATAACTATTCAATTCGGGAAACTCTTAAGATAAGAGATTAAATTATTGGATGAATAAAAAATCCTTAGAAAACCCGGTCCACTAGCTAATGCTAATCAATGAGGTAATAAAGACTCTTATTATGTAAGTGATTAAAACAGCAATTTGGATTACT
>JAYMSZ010000161.1:0-26132 GCA_036897665.1 Pelargonium citronellum
TTCAATATCACCTCCTTAACGGAGGTACTGTACTCCACTGGAGGTCTCCACCTCCTGCAGCATAAGCCTCCTTTAAGGAGCCATTTTACTGTTTGGCTCTTTTAAAGAGCCAAAATCAAGATTTTACCAAACAAGCTACTGCCCATGTGGCAGTTGTCTCCTTTAAGTTGAGCCTATGTGGCACCTCCTTTAAGGAGGCACTAGGCAAAACAAACAAGCACTTAGGGGATTTGCACTCAAGAGTACTTTTACAGAGTTTGGTTTGAGTAAAAGTGCATTGAAGGTTTAAATTATTGGGTAACTTAGCTGAATTTGAACTCAAGAGTACTTATATAGAGCTTGGTTTGTCGAGTTTGTCGGTCTAAGTGGTGTTCAAAAAATTTGAATGATCATTCGGTTTGAGTAAACAGACATTTACATTTTACGAAATGTAAAATCACATATATTTTTAATTGAAAGAAGTTTAATTCATGCGAATATACAATAACCTTTGACTCTTGTAAGCTATACGTGAGTTGTAGAAAAAATCTTTACTTAATAATAAATTTTTCTATTTTTATGTAGATTGCTACTATATATATATAACTACACACGCATAAATAAACTATTGTACCAAACTTAAGAATGAATAAGAATATATTTTTTCCTCAATATTTTTCATTTCTTGTATTTTGTTTTTACTCTCATCAATTTCGAAACAAAAACAATGTTTAAAAGAATGTGTAACCCATGCACATATTAAGGATAATTGAGAGTTGTATGGGACAATTTTATATTACTTTTGTTTATTTCGACAATATAAGAAAATGCATGTAATTAAGTGAACATATTATATGAAAATACAAAATCCGTATTTCAATGTAACTTACTATGTGCAATGCACAATTTCATGCAAAAATGCATTTTAAATTTAATTTTGAAGAATAATTCCCATAAATGAAATGAACATGAACATAGGGAGTGAACCAATAATTATTTTTCAATTATTTTAATGTCGTGATGGATCATGTATTTGTTACGCAAATTGTTTAATACAATAAGATAGTCACATCATCAAAATAAAAAAAAAACAAAAACAAAAACTATTTAACATACTTTAAATTTTACGTCAACAAGTTAACTAATAAATTAAAAAAAACATTTTAAGTTCATATTTAAAAAATTCAGGTTCAAACTAATAATAAATCATAGTTTAGTTTAGCTCAACCATTGATTTAACCATTTGTAGTATACTTTTGAAAGAGAGAGCACGCATGTGTCCTTATTTCATGTGCTGACGGGTGTGTTTTATTTCATATGTGGTACATGTGCATTTAGTTACAAACTATAATTAGTTTGATTACAAATTTTTATTGGTCCGCGTTTTTATATAAAAATATAATAGTTACAAATATTATTGATTTCGTTACAAAAAATTATTGAACGCGCGTTTATTTTTAAAAACCACTTACAAACTGTATAATTACAAATATTACATTATGCGCGTGTTTATACAAATGTTATTGCAGAAGTATCACCCAACACATTTACCCTCCTGAAAAAGAAAAGAGAACCAGACCTCTTCCTAAGACGCATCTCAAGTCACAAGCTTTAGCTTCAACAAGCTTCATCGATTATACAAATTACAATTAGACCCATTTTCCAGCCAACCCCACCTCAATTTCAAGCTAAACATCAACCAAATCAAGGGAAGGAGAGGGGTGTTATAGACATTTCAACACCTTCTCCCTCCTCACTCGCACACTGCAACTCAATTCAAATCTCGAATCAAAGTCCCAAATCGCATTTCTTACACAACACCAAACCATGATATACTTAGGCGGCGTTTCGTTTCCTACAGATTCGTCATCGTCTTCACAGGTACGTACTTGCTTCAGTTTCTGCTATAATTTCTAGCTCTTTTTTTGGTTTATTGTACATACAATTGTCCTCGTTTGGTTTCCGAGAAAGTGTTGGAAAAAAAATGGAACCTTTGTTGCTATGGTTTAATTGTTTAGCGACCTAGTTAAGTGGGCAAGAGCCAAAATTCTGGTTGGGTGGGTTTTGAGATGCTACAATAAAAAATGAAATTGTAGCAGCTCAAAGTCAGTGCTTTGAATTGACTATTGAGGCTTGGTGTGCATTTATGTTCATCCAAGTCAAATTCTTTGCTTATTGTTTGTGGTTTGCTATGTTGCATAGACGCGGGTATGAGATACGGGACATGACACAACACATATACGGTGACACGATATGTGAAGAATACGTTCAATAATGATAAATGATAATTTATATTTTCTATATTAGTGCATGTAAATTACATCAATTCATACTTGTCAATGTGTTTTAGAGTGTAAAACTCGTTCAATCAATTCATTTTTAGAAGAAAATGGGGATATGTGAAGTGTTAGACACATTTCTCTTTAAAAACATTATTAAAAATTGGAGGACAAGTATTCTAAGAGTGTCCAAGTGTCCAAGTGTCGGATACGTATAGGACAAGGGTACGTTGAGAAGATGAGAGTGTCCGTGCATATCATAGTTTGTGGGTACTGCAATTTGTGGTTTGAACTGGTGTCTGTTTGATCACTAAGTTTTTTTTTTATTCCTCGTAGCTTTTTAGGGTTGGAGCTGCATATATAGGAGGTCCATAATTAGCTCGAATAGTGCTTTTATGAGTGACAGATGTTTCCACAATTGTGTTTCCTCTTTCCTCCAATAGCAACCGTTTAAATCCTTGCTTCGTACTCGCCTTCCTCACTTCTTTTCGAACTTTTCTGCCTTGTTTGGTATCTAGTTATGCATTGTATTGTTATTCTCCAAATTTCTCTTAATTGTGTTTTGCTGTACACTTTCTTTAGCCTTCGGACACTAGGAAAATACGCATCTCAAATACTATGTTCTTTGGATTTGGAAACTTGATGGCTTGCTTTCAAGTATTCAATTTCGGGTTTTTGTTTTTATTTGTCATTTCACTAGTAATTTATTAGCTTGATGGTTAGGCTTTTGTGTTGAAAAGCTGTCTGACAGAAAATCTGGTGCTCGTGAACAGGGAACTGAACTCCTGGTTGGTTTGATGGAACATCCCCTTGTGGTATCTTCCTCGGCTTCATTCAAGGCTATTCATGAGAGAAAAATTTCACTTCTTCAAAATTCTGGTTCGGGAGAAACACAGCAGAGTAAATGTGTTTATCTATTTCAAAGAGAATTTGCAACGGTCAACCCTGCACTTGTAGATGTATGATTATTTTTTCAGGAGAAAAGCTAATATATGCTGTTTAAATCTTCAGATTCCACTAGGGATATCATATTCTAACTTCCATTTGCTTAATATTTGTAAGTTGGTACAGTAGTGAATTCATAGTTCATCTTGCAGAACCTTTCTTCTATTTTCACTGGTTAGGTTAATTAAACATCTGAAGTACTTTTTACCCGTCTTAAAATGATAATGTCACCTGAATACAATGTGCTGGGAAAATGGCACTAAAATCAATATTTTTTGTAAGATGGAGCTTATATCACATATAATTGAAGCGATGCTTCATTAAGTCCATACAAGTTCCTCTTACTTCCTGAGTTTTGTGGACTAGTTACCATACGTTTTCCTGTATTTTATGTTCCATACTCCTTCCGTCCCAAAATAAGTGTGTTGTTTCATTTATAGGAATGTAGTTATACATGAATTACCAAAAATACCCGTACAATAAGCTAGTTAGAAGTTATTACCCCTTGAGTTTGTTATATTAAATGAACATTGGGGTATTTGAATGGAAAACTTTTTATACTGAATTTTTTCTCAAAAAATATTACAAGACACACATTTTGGGACAAATGGAGTGTAATGTATGAGAATATGGAGATATGTCATCTTTCCACATGAAATACTAGGTTTTATTTTCTTTTATATAATATTAATACCATTGGTGTATCACACTGTACTCCTATGTCTTCTATGTGTCAGCATCTTAATCCTCTTTTGGTAGGTATTTGGTAAGTTATTAACTTATTTATTCCTTTTCCTGCATCAAATCGTTGTGATCATTTCCATACCTGCATCCAGAAATCTGTCTTAATGTCTTTTTAATTTTTTTCTATCTCCTTTTTATGAACATTACGTAATTTTTCTCATTGAAAGCTTGTCGGCACTGATGAAGCAACAACATGCGTTGGCCTTGTAATCCGGAACAGGAAAAATGGAATGTAAGAATTGTTTACATTTCAGTTTAGAGCTTTTCAAAACAACGTGAAATTCTCGTGTATCTTACAATCATGTTTGGTTATGGTTTTCTGATCTGGTCACTGAATTGCAGGACCTCTGTTGCCCATATGGATTCTGCAAGAATTGTGAATTTTGGCCTTACTCAGATGCTATCATTAATTGTCGATCAAGATTTGGATGCTGAATTGGATGTATTCTTCCTCATCTTCCTAATATTTCTCATCTTCAATTCCAATTTTCCGTGTTTCGTTTTAAATACTAATGTTGATTGAAACCTTTGTACATAATGAAATGCAGGTGCATGTTGTTGGTGCTTTTGAAGACGTTTCAACTAATGTGTGGCGTGAGCCCTCTCCTTGTTGAGTTTTGGATAGATGTACATATGTTTAGCTGCTCAGAAGCAGAATAATTGAAGTTGAATGTGTTTAACTTTTTATGCAGCATGCTAATAGTAGCTCTACATTGGCAAGTCACGTAAAAGTGGGTGGTTATTCATTTCCTTTGGTTAGCAAAATAGCAGAGGCTTTGCATAAGGGACGGGAGAAATTTCACATTCAAACTCTCTTTGTTCTTAAGCACAACACCAGAAAGGATTCTGAAGGGAACGCATACCCAATATTTAATGGTTTGGTGGTAAGCTTTGTTCTCATCATGCCTTAATCTATCTCATGCCTTTCCGAAATTCCTTTTAATGAGGCATGTTTATCCAACTTATGTGCACTCAACAACTACCTATTGAAGGTTACTTTTGTGCTTCAGTTTGAGAGTGTTATGGATATTTACTATTGGACGGTCCAAAAATGTCATATTAAAACCAAACTGAATGAATGAACCAGACACACGAACAAATAAATGCTTGGTTCTTTCTGTTTAAGGACAAGACGTTGCAGTTTGG
The DNA here is from genome assembly GCA_036897665.1 of Pelargonium citronellum. NCBI lineage: Eukaryota > Viridiplantae > Streptophyta > Magnoliopsida > Geraniales > Geraniaceae > Pelargonium > Pelargonium citronellum. The sequence goes on from JAYMSZ010000161.1 coordinate 5,094, forward strand.
ATTCATAGTTTTCAACAATCCAACTGTTTAACATAGTCTCGTAACTGATTACTCTATTTTCTTGAACCTCTTAAAGGTAGAAACTGCCACTGGATCAGTATTCCCAGCCTGCTTCGACAGAACTTCAAGATGTCCAGATGAAATTGTTCGGAGAATTCGAGTTTCTACATGCTTTGAAGACTTCAGCTGGAATGGGAAGCTGCTTGAGACATATGATACTCAAACTGATCGTTTCAAAATTGCTCCATGCTGTTGGTAAACATTTTACTTTGAAATCTGTGCTTCCACTAGTTTGATGTATACATTTTCTTGAATTATTTCTCGAAGAGGCCATGGAGTAATAGTGCTAAACTTGTCAACCTAACATGGACGTTTGTGCTGTGTGCTTTTTTGTACTATCAATCGTAGGAGCCGATGCCAAGAACGTCTTGCTTTGGCAATGCAGAACCTTGTGGACTCAGAGATCCTCATTGCTTGCTCTACTTCACCTTCTGCTGAGGCCCCAGATTTTGTGGAGAATCTAAGAAGGTATAGACAAAGTGAAAAAAGAATCTGGATTTCACATTGTCAAGGTCTTCAGTATGTACATTAGGTATTGAGGTATAGGTTTATATTAGAGCTGGCAATTCGTGCCGTAACACGAGACGAAATTAGTGTGTTTGGTCTCCAACACATTTAGCAATCATGTTGTGTTCGAGTTGGGCCTCCAAATCACGCACTCACGATTAATTAGTCGTGTTGTGACATGCACGACACGACCAACACGCACACTTAAGAATATAATTGTAAATTAATCCTAATAATGCGCCAAACTTGTTGGGTTTTGTCGTGCCAAACGTATTGCATCGTGTCAGACTTGTTCGTTCTATCGTGCAAAATGTGTTGGATCGTGTTTTTGTCAACATGGCTCATTTAGTTACCGTGTGAAATATGTCGTCTTCGTGTTGGGTCGTGCAACAATATTACTAAACATGTCGTGTTCATGTTGGGTCGTGCATAACACCACAAACAACCTTTGGCACGGATATGACACGCACGCACGAATTGCCAGCTTCAGTTGATATTGGATGAGATGTTATAAGAAGTAAAAACTCGTATGATGTGGTTGTTGTGTAGCTATTTGGTTTTGAACATTGTTGTTTTGAAATGGTGTAGGCAGTGGGATTATATGATCGAACACCCAGATTGGAAGGAAACATTTCCCAAGACGTACCCACGTGTTTTTCAAAGGACTGCTGCCGGGGACTGGGTAAGGTGTTGATAAATTTAATCGCATTCGCAACCTTGCGCACCCTCGAGGTTCACTTCATTTCATGTCAAAATGATATTATTTGGACAGCAACTTCAGACTTGGCCTATATTTAAACTTTGCATGCTCCCCGGTCTACACAACAGTTCACTTTCTTCTTTTTCCATTACCAAACATATTTTTGCTGTAGTGAGAATGAATTTCAGTTGAAGTAACATTGTGAGATTTTATTGCTGCTCTAAAATATTCAATTCTGATGAAAAATTGTTCTAGTTCTGAATCGAAAAGTGTAATGCAAGCTTGTAACTTGCAAAGAAAGCAGAAGAAGCTGTCTTCAGGGAAAAGAGGCAAAAGAGTGAAGAATGCTAATATGTTTTTGAGTTTCTAAACAAAACATTACATTAAAAAGAAAAAAAAGATTTTAATATTCTTCAGGAATGAAAATCAATTTTGAGATTCTTATATATTATACTACTAATGCCTATAAGCTCTTTCAACCATAAGTCATCCTTTTAACTCTTAATTTTTATTTGATCTTAAGCTCATTTCAAATGTGTATTTTATGAAACAATGTTTTTTCCCTTATACTCCTGTGTGCTTCTGTCGTATGAGATGTTATTGATTATATAATAAACATTATTGGTGACTCATGCATGATAAACAATGTTAATGAGACGTGTAAAATTAGTCATAAGAGAGAATGTAAAATATTGATTCTTGAAATTTAAAATCACCTCTAAACTTGTAACAACGGTATGTTAAGCATTTAGTTCATATTTGTGAATCGTGGTATCAAACATTTAATCACACACCTAGATCTGTTTGAATATTGGTGTTTATGTATGATAGCATTTTTTTTATTTTGGGTTAAACGCACAAACATTATAAATTCATTATATTAATTGATCTGCGAGTTGAGTAGCCCGCGTTTTTTTTTTGGTTGAATGCACAAAAACGATATAAAACAGAGTGTTTGAAGACTAATCAATCTAGACTAGTCTTACTCAATTTGCAGACCAATATGCAAACAAAAAATTGACACTACCAAGTTAAAGCGTAGTGACTCCAGAATCAACATCAGCAAAATAGACTACGAAGCTGCATTAAATATGTCCTTTTTGACAACCACCTTAACGGTGACATTTTGTATGTGAATAGAAAATTTGTAGCTCCAGCTCATCAACTAGACAAAGTAGACAGTTTAGGCCAGAGAGAAAATCTTGGGTCTGTAATAACTTGAATGATGTTTATTCTACTAATTAATCTATTAGGTTATTGACTATAAAATAAAAAGTACACGACTGAATCACATCCTTCTACTTTAATGCGATCAATTGTCTTTTTTTTATGTCAATAAAGAACTTCATTCAGAATTAAAAAGGCATACAAAGTTTGTATTATTGTACATCCATGATTTAGAAATGTCTGGTCTACAGAGAGAGACCAAAAGGTGAGCAGAGACAACAATATTTCTATTAACATACAAAATTTTGTCATTGAGAGGGCAATTGAAAATCACATGAATGATGTCTGTTATTGCTGTCCTGTAATCTGCCTTTTTAATACCTGAATTCAAATCACACTAAATGATCGCCCTCAGCATAAGCTTTTTCAAATCCAAGAATGCGATCAACTATCGAGCACTTGAAATTAGTAGGTTACTTTTGTGAGTAGACAATTTCTTTTTTTTTTTTTGAGAAATACAATAGATTACACCATCTTTAATGTTGTGTTGGTTGAAAAATATTTGGGACCCAAAGGGCAAAAAGAGAAAAGAAAAAGTGGGTGCAGAAAAGATTTTTGTATTAATATTGCAATGGCATAGCATAGAGTCCCGGAGGATGTGATGATGATACAGAATCTAAACCAACACAAGAAAGCCACATGCTGTGCGCGTGACCTTACTCACTTACATTATTATTTGCACATCAGCTCCCAGGGTATAACAAAATTACACTTCTTGATTTTCTTTTTTGCCCCTTCCATTCCTTAAAAATTACGTTATTTTCGTTAGAAAGTGAAAAATTTATGTACTAAAAGGTAGATATGATGAACATTTATGTACAAAATGGTACATTTTGTTTATTTTCAACATAAAACATTTATATATATATATGTATATATTTTTTTTCCTCCGTATCTCACTTTCTCTCTCTCTCTCACACACACTTTTTGTTTTATCATGACTCTTTGCTGAATTCTAGAGAGCCCTTCTCTTCTCTCTATTTTCCGGAGACACCATAATGAGCGAACCAGAACCCAGATTTTCAGGTCTCTTCTCTTTACTTTTCTCGGTCTTTTTTTGGTTTTGGTTTTTGTTTTTGTTGTGATCGTTTGTTTGTGTTTTTTGGCAATGACCCATGTCTTTTTTAAGATTGATTTTATCTGGGTTTCCGTTTATTTCAGAACCCACATTGTCGTTGCATTTATTGATGTTCTATATTTTCTGGGTTTTACTCTTTATTGCTGTTCTGGAGACTGTAAAATGTAAAGATATGGTCTTGTGTTGAGTTTTTGCTTTTTGGGCTTATTTGTTTTAGAGGCATAGGTTTTGTTTTCATATATGTTCTGCATTGTGGTGACTGCTTTGGAACTGCTTGTTCATTGAAATCAATGGTGCTTGTTGGTCTATTTTGGAGAGATTTGTGTTTGTGTTGTATTGGAATGGACCGAGTCAAACCCACCATGCCAATTGGCTCCTTTTGCTCCTATGAAACTGGTTTTTCAAAACAAAACCCACTATTTTGAGGGTAGATATATTAAATGGTAGAGTGGTGTGTCACAGTAGAAAGGCAGGATTTTTTTGTGTAGACTTCAGATTTTGAGGGTGTCCAGAGAGATGTTGGTTCAATAAAATCAAATGGTATCTTGAATTTTATTGTTAACTGAGGGATATTACTCATTAGTGTGTTGTTTAGTAGAGGATAATTTTTGTTCAGCCATCAAATTCCCCATTTTTCTAACAAGATTCACTTAAAATATATGTATCCACATATTTCATAATGTATTTTCATGAACGACGGCCATTCTTGAAACAAAATGGCCTACCCTTTTTTTTTTACAAATCATTGTTCGATGTGTTTGATTGAAGGGAATATAGGTTCAAGCAGCCAAATACACAAATTATAGAATAGTGTATGTGCATTGCCAGAGTGTTAAATGTGAACTTTTTTTTTATATTATACCACATTCCCGTGCTTTATTCATGGCATTGGAAAACTTCTGAATCTTCATAACAATAACTTAATTTATGAGTGAACTCTGAAGATGTCTGGCAGATAAAAAAAAATCCCCTAATGACTAATGCTTGTTGTCAAGGTTTTGTCTGCAGTCTGTTACTCTGTTGTGCTTCAACTATCGTTGGGTTGGATTTCATATTTTCATGAGTTTTGGTTACTGCTTTCAACTGCAATAACATGCTGAACCAGGCTTTGTTCCGCTTGTTATAAGCTTTAATATGACTGGTTTCCTAAATTGTCAAATTGATTTGTTTGTTATAATCATGGATTTGGTAGGTTAATGCGGATTGTGGTTCCTGAGTTTTGTTTACATCAATTGATTGCAACTTGATGATTAGGGGGTGCTTGGTTTTGGTCAGTTTTGTCTGGATAAAGTTATGCTCGCTTTTCAACAATTGTTAAATTCACTCTTGGCATTTTAAGTTCAGTAAAGATAATATTTTGATGAATGAAGCGTGTAGTACTCTGTGAGATACCAATGAAATAAGTAAGAGGTCGCAGAAACATAAATTTGATGTTCTGGACTAGGCATTGATGAGCCAAAATGATACATCTTTAGACGACAAGGGATTGTCAGTCAGTAAGTGAATGGAAGCAGCAAGAAGGATCACAATATCTCCAAAGTAGACATAACCTTGAATAGTGAGGATTGCCAAAGAGGATTCTTAAATGCTGAGCAGTTATGTTTATACTTGAGTTGTGATAATGTCAACAAGCAATAATGATTGATGAGGACACATGACATAGCAGACTCACTTGTTTACATAAAATCTGGGTATATGGTTGAGATTTGTTATATCCAGTGGCTGTTATTAAAGTGCATAATTGCGTGCAACAAGTATTTTCTCAACCCGGTTGAGCTCTCATGCAATGTGATAACGTCTATACATAGTCCTAGGGGGATGATTCGGATTTTGAGCTCATGCAATGTAGTAACGTCCATACATAGTCCCAGGGGGATGATTCTGATTTTAATGTAGAATGGTGTACTACTTGAGAAAAGTTTTTATGACTAAATATTCACCTTTTCATGGATATGTAGAACTCGATTTTTGTAGCCTCACTCTTTCTTTAAACACCCTAGCGTGACAAATAGCTCACTCTTTTTCTCTTTTCTTGTTTATCAGGTTATGTACTTGACCCTGCAAAATGTAATAAGCTAAGCTTGGGAGAGAAAAGAGAGCTAGTTTATGCAATTGCTCAATGGCCAAAAGATGCTCCGGATATTCTTCAATCATTTACCCGCAGGGAGCTTCTCGAAATTATCTGTGCTGAAATGGGTAAAGAGAGGAAGTACACGGGATTTACAAAATATCAAATGATAGAACACCTTCTGAAATTAATTGATCAGAAGTCCAAAACAAGCAATCCTGATAATGTTTTTGTCGTTTCTTCGGCAAAAACCCAATCTGGATTCAAAAGGCAAAGGAAGAAAGAGCCCCCAGTTCAACAATCAACTGACTTGGTAATTGTTCCTCTAGAGGAACAAGAAAATATTAAAGTCCAGTTATGTCAGAATGTTGCATGCAAAGCTACTTTGAACCCGAATGATGCTTTTTGCAAGAGATGCTCTTGTTGTATTTGTCACCAATACGATGATAACAAGGATCCTAGTCTATGGTTAACGTGTGGTTCTGATTCTATGGATGGGAGTGATTCATGTGGAATGTCATGTCATCTGATCTGTGCCATGAAGCATAAGAAGGCTGGGATTATGAAGAACAGCTGTATAAAGCTGGATGGAAGCTTCTACTGTGTTTCGTGTGGAAAAATAAATGGACTGATGAGGTAATGAGATCTTCAACACCTTTGAATGGTTAAATATGCGCATATTCTTTACCATGCATGTAATCACCATGCCTGGGCTGTTATCCACAAGGACCACAACCAGTTCAGGTGAAACTGAACATAAATAAGGCAGTCCATTGCTTAGCCATCGGCTATGTAAGTACGTATGCATACTAATGCATATATATGTATATGTATGTATGTATGTATGTATGCATACTAATGCACACATACATACATATATGGTTGTTCCTTTTGTTAGCTATATATGTTTTCCGGCCATGTTCCTTTTACATGTACCTATTAGCACGAGCATGATAATAATATGCATGTGAAAGGTGGCATAGTTATACTGCTATACTACTAGGAAGTGTTCTGTTTGGCTTATCACATAATTTATAAAAAAAATGGTATGCAAATGTTGTGTAATTTATATTTCCATTAATAAGCATCCCTTCTATCTAGTTGTTGGTTGACATGTTGAAATTATCTTAAGATCGATTTAGGCTAACATAAGTTGCAGTCAATACTTATTGTGGCATTTTTCTGCTTAAGAAAAAAGCGAAACATGCTTCAAACACCTGGAAAAAGAGGTGAGGAAAGCTAATTAACTTATTGGGTTTTCCAGAATCTGGAGAAAACAACTGGTGATTGCCAAGGAGGCCAGAAGAGTGGATGTGCTGTGTCTGCGAGTTTCTTTGAGTCAAAAGATTCTCATTGGAACTGAGCGATACAAAGAACTACAAAAGACGGTAGAAACTGCGGCAACAATACTAAAGAAGGAAGTGGGGCCTTTGGACCAAGTGTACACAAAGATGGGGCGGGGCATTGTAAACCGCCTCTCTTGCAGTGCTGAGGTTCAAAAGTTGTGTGCTTCTGCAGTGGAAGCTTTTGATTCCATCTCTTCTTACCCTGTTCCTCAATATATCAAGAATGAACCCACAGGTAAGTTTCTTTCTCATTTGCATTCAATGACAATTATTTATGGAGTATCTAGATGTGAACTATAATTAAAAATTTTGATATACGTTACATTTGAAATCATTTCTCATATATCTATTATGAAAATGAGTATTAGAGTAGAAAACATGACAACATATAGTAAATAAACACGGATCAATTTCTTTGTTTAGTAATTGCTGCTGCGTGAGTGTGTATGTGGGTTATGGAGATTTCTGATTGAAATTTATTTCGACAGCTCTCCAGATTGGTTTTGAAGAATGTTCTCCAACTTCAGTGGTTATAGCACTTGAATACGAGGATTATTTGTTAAAGGAGTTCTTAGGCTGCAGGCTTTGGCATCGCATGTCTACTGTGAACGATTATCCAGATAAACCCACTTTCATTGTTTTGCGCCCTGAGAAGCGATTTAAGATATCGGATCTTAATCCTTCAACCGAATATGTCTGCAAGGTATCTTTATTTAGCAGCGTGACTAATTTGTGTGTTTCAGAAGCCAAATGGGTGACACCATCAAGCAGCAGCACGAGCAGCAGCTATGATGAAGTGAATGGGAAAGAGGATAAAACTACAATCGTTCGAATTCAATCTCAGGTGGAATCAACCAACTCTAGTGACATCAAAGTAGCCTCTGGGGACCGACGTGGAAGGCAGAGTTCCTTGAATGCCATCAACAAGAACAAGCATCAAGGGTTCTCCCTGCAGCCACCTTTCACGGAAGCTGTTTCGTTGGCAAACCCAGGATCACTTTCTCCTCCCACACCTTGTAAATTCAATGGGATAGCCCGAAGAGCGCCGGGTTTGGGCTGCGAAAGGCAACCAGCTGAGAGTTGCTACGATTATTCTGTGAGAATGGTGAAATGGCTGGAGCGCAGCGGACATATAGACGAAGAATTTAGAGTAAAATTTCTGACGTGGTTCAGCCTGAAAGCAACGGCCCAAGAGAGAAGGGTGGTTGGCGTATTTGTCGATACTTTGATTGATGATCCACCAAGCTTGGCTGGGCAGCTCATCCATACCTTCATGGATGAAATTTGCTGCGAACGAAAGCACATTGGCGAGCCAGCCTTGTGCACTAGCTTATGGCATTGAAGTACTTGGATTGTTAGAGTGCTGTTAGGACAGTTTTAGCATATTAGGATTGAAAGAAGATGTAGTTTGGCTAGTCCTTGAAATGAAACAGGAAGAATCTAAATTTACATGATTATTTGTTTACTTGTACTGAAATGAAGTTTGGATCACAAATGCCTAATTTGCATGAATATTAACAAATACAATACAATACAGAGATGGATGGCCCAGAGTTTCAGAAACCAAGTTTATGTATGATTGCACAATTATATCCATGGGAGACAGATTTTTAGCTAAGATCTCATTGAGTCCCATGCAGATTGGTTTCATGAAAAGGCCCTGGAAAGGTCTTGTATAAATGTCCTATATGTGCAGGCTTTATTTAATATTGAGAGATATTACTGTAGCTGTTGATGTCTGATCTGAATTCTGAAATGAAAGAGAAGGGTCATTTTCACAACTATTCATCTACAGTGACAATTAAAGGCTAAGGCCAAATTTTGGGTGTGTACCCTAGTTTTTTTTTTTCAGGTAAATTGAGCTACACAACTGAGATAACTCTTTCTTTTAACCCAAACTCTATCCCATACTGTCGACAAAAAGACTTAAACTTGAGACCTCAAAAGAAATCCAAATGACTCAAATCGTTTGACCCAACATGCCTCGGTTGACCAGTACCAGAATCATCCAGCTTGGGGTTGATATAGCACAATGGCACCAACATAGTATGATTATGAAGTGAAATGAGGAGCTTTTTCTGGACTTGGTTGCTGCAAATGTTTCTAGAAAGTATCTAATTTTGCTAAAAGTAATCGAAATGGAATAGAGAATTAAGATTCTTTTATCGTAAAAATGGCTTTGGAATGGGAAACTCATCCTCATTCTCGATTCTTGTTGACATTTCAAAAAAAATAATCCAAACGCTACTTGAGAGTATCATACATGAATACCATGTGCAAGAGATTTGAATTTGAAGTCACAAAATGCACTTTTAAATCCTGTGAAAATAGGAATACAATTATCATACAAAAAGAGTGACTTTTAGAAAAACATATAAACCTTTCACTCATATTTCATCCTTTTTTTTTATGACAAATGGGGAATTTATGTAAAAACTATATAAATTCAATCAAGCAAAACTAACATCTGGCTGTTAAATAAGTTATCAAGCAACATCGGAAACATGGTACACTTCAATTTTTCAACTTCAAGAAATCAAATATCAGACCTAAGAAAAGACTAGTAGTACATGACATCTTGAAGATTAGTGTAGTTCTTCACCATCAAGGTACTTAAGAGTAGGCAAGGTCTTGACCAGGAGTACCTTAAATTTTTCATCGGCGATCACGTTCCCCACAATATGTAATTGTGTCAACTCCATGCTTTTAAATATCATATAAGCTTCCCAGTGTTTTTTCATATTGACACCACCGGCCACAACTTCATCACTACCCCAATCAATTTCTTCTGTATGAGATAAAGGAGAAGAGCATGAATACCTAGTTGTGTCGATAGAGTGTGCTCCTATCTCATTGTGGGAAATATCCAACACTTTCAAAGACTTGATCAATCTCAGAGGGCCCAGGGCAGTAAAATTGCCTAGTTTGTTGTTACTCAAATTTAAGCAAGTGAGAAGCTGCATAGCCTCCAACCCTGTCATGCCCCAACGTAACACACTTAGTTCCCTTTCAACAGTAAAGCAAATCAAGCATAGGCTGATAGGCAACTAAAAGTTAAAATAGTGCTTCAGAGTTTGTCATGAATTCAAATCCATACCAAGCTTCATATTCCTTCAGAATCTTATGTCAAAAATATACACTTGAAAGATAAATTTCTAAATAATGAATAGATTATCTTGTCACTGTGTAATGTTAATATAATCCAGTGACCTCTTTGTCGATTAAGAGTTATTTAAACCAGGTCAATGGAAAATTTCTTGCTCAACTGCAAAAGACTTATCTAAATATGACAAGGAAAAGGAATTTATTAAACTAAATTTATATAACTAGACATTAAATAACAAAACTAATGACAGCAAATTCACAATAAAAAAAAATGGAAGAGGCAAGTTCGTTTAAACAATGAGCATATCAGCTAGTTGGAAGGAAAGTGTTGAGAGCCAGAAATTAGATACACACTTTTAATATCAATTAAAGTAGATTACCTTCAATTGATCGAAGTTCATTGTGGCTGAGGTCGAGCATTTGCACCCACAGTAAATTATCAATAGAACCCAGGCGAGACAGTGACAAGTTATTTAGCCTTAATAACAGAGGATTACTGATACGTGATGAACTTGAGTTTTGATAACAGAAGCAGTGCTTCAGCAAAGACTCCCTACTGGATGTCACCTACAAAGTGAACAAAGATATTTAAAGTAGTTAGCATCATAAAATTACAGCAAGTGTTTCGTAAAATTATGTCATCAATATCAGCACGTTTTCCAATACCAATTGAAAGACTAAAAGGCCATGAACAAACGCAGAATGCTACTTGTAAACTTAGACAAGCAATCAAATTGTTGCTCTTGACAAAAATCTTAAGACAAAATATTGATAGAATTCCTAGAAAATATTATATAGGAGTCTATTGCAACAAATACAATACATGATATGTAAGACAAGTGTCTTGTGAATTCTATAAAATGAAAAAGAAAAAGAATTAGTACGACTAAATAGCCAAGTCCCAAAATGTGCATAAATAACAAGATACTCACAGTACCACACGCATAAAGCATGAATATCAAGGACAAAGCTAGAAGGATACACTCCTTATACTAGAGAGAAGAGAAAGCCACCTGCTGCAATAAAACTCGGCTGCGTTCATCCTTGTAGTATTGAGAATGCGGTGGGTCAAACTTCATTAAATCATTATACAGTTTGAGAACTTCTTCAGAATGGACAATTTTGTCAGAAGATGGTGACAGGATTGCATCATGGGCAGTCAATAGTCTTGCAAGTGTAAGCTTTAAAATTTTACTACAATAATAAGAATTAATATAAGTCTTTCAGTTAACAGTATAGTTCCTGTACAGGTTGAACATAATAGCAAATGGATTGAACTCACTACTCTGTCTCTGGGAACAATTCCTGGATGAGAGCTATCTCATTAGCTATGGTTTTCACATGCCACTGTGACTCTGCTGGCTCATCCTTGTTATCCTTGTTAATACTCAATTCATTAAAAGAAACAATTGGTATTGATTCTTCCAATTGTGTTCCACAAATATGAAACTTTTCATCTTCCCATGATAGCATTTCTCCAATCAGTTTTTCAGATGGTTTCTTTTCGATGGGTTGTACACAAACTGTAAATGTAAACTGAGTAGGATGGCTGTAATGAGAACAATTTGCAGAAACAATGCCCTCAGAATGTCCAAGCCTAACTTCTACCTTGTACGTTTTTGGAGAATGAAGCTCTGTGACACCAAAACTTAGATGTGTAACCCAAACTTGGGCGGTCAACGAGTTATTTACTGAAAGAGGTTTCCAAATCAGATCTTTGTTTGAATTCAACACAGAGTCCACTGTAACTGTGGATGAGCTTACCCCTTCAACAGCTTGATTAAAATAAAGAACGAGAGGAAATTTTAACGAATCAGAATGAAAAGTGGCAGATGAAAAGCCACCCAGGCAATTATTCTCTGAAAGTATGATATCACTGCCAGGAGCAGGCCAAGAAGAAACAAGCAGAGGAGCATCACCTTTTACCGTTTGATCAATAAGCCATAAATGATAAAACCATCCACTTTGATCATCTGGATCTGTAAAAAGTGCATTGTGCACTAGATCATACTCTTCAGTCAGAATATTTTCTTTTGGAAAAAATCCTTGAACCTTCTTCTTCATCAATTTAGTCAGAAGTATGCTGCAATTGTGACTCGGTAGATAAGGAAAACATAGTAAAGAGAGGGGTAGCAAAAAGCGAAACGTATATTGTAATCCCTCCGTCCCAAAATGGATGCCCATTTTCCTACTTTTGTATAAACTAAGGACAAGTTAGTCAGAGTTAGGCTTTCTCCTTAATAGTCTCATGTGCTCTTATTATAATTGGAACAGCTCAAGAGGTTCTAACTAGCTTATATTATGAATATTGTTGGTAATTCATGCATAACTAACGAACTAACCAATAAAGAAAATGGGCGCTCATTTTGGGGACAACTTTTAGAGAAAGTGGACACTCATTTTGGGACATAGGGAGTAAAATATATAAATTAATATCATACAGCATGTATAGAGGAATCTAGGAATTTTCAAATGAAAAATGAAAAGAAGGAAATTAGACATGGAAATGCAAATGTAGATAGAACACATTGAAAAGAGAAAAAGGATTGTGCCTATATTCAGATACTCAAAAGATATGAAGAGGCTTAGGCATCTTCCATCATGTCCTGACACATATGCACTTGAGGTATAATGATATGCAATAATATTTGCATATTTCAAGAAGTGTTGTACAAAAATCCTATAATACATGTCTAACACCAGCACAAGTCAATCATAATTCATAAGTATACCACGGATTTATAAGGAATTCCAAATATCAAAAGAATTTTATGAAGGTTCCTAAGTCTACCAATTAAAGAATTTCTACAGTTATGCTTCAAGACTTGGGCCACATGCAAACAAACATGAGTAACTTTTCCATCAATAAATAGTAATCGAATAGTATTTTTATATGAACAGATACTTTACGACTTTAGAAACCACCACGCAAACAAAGAGATTCTCTTTTTATGAGTAACCAAATTCATAATGTCCATTTAAATTGATTTATTATCATTATGTGTTATTAGGTACATGAAACTCAAGTAGCAAGGCCAAGACTGACACCCTAGGCAAATTAGTAGTAATAGAGTTTAATGCGCTTGATCAATAAATAATTGGATATCCATTTCAAATATAACAATAGTAAACAAAGATATACCTACGATTGTGCCATGCGGAATAATTGCTAAAATTTGTTTCTATCATATTTGTTGTATACTTCAACTCATCCTCCTCTGATCTGTTCATCAACTCTGTCACAAATCTGAACATCATAGCCCCAAAAAATAAATAAAATTTAAATTAAAGAGCAGTGAAATTGCACAAAATACAAAATTAGAAGCAACAATAGTAAGGTCGGGTCTTCACCTGCGGTAATTCCATGCATGAAAGTTCCGAGAATCCATCTTCTGGAACAAATCCAGAAGCCGTAACTCGTGATTTATTGACGAATGCCCCTTGCTTAGCACCCATTTCCGGTGATGCCAAGCACCATATGACTTGGCATTTTGCCTCAATGCAGTCTCGACCTACACACAATCCATCATTTCACTAAAATACCAAAATAATAGTATATCAATTAGCCAAACGAACAATAAAGCAAAGCTGGAAACCACAGACTAGGGCTTTTATTCCCAAATTGCCAAATCAAATCAGACAAAAAAAAATTACCCTCCAAAACCTTTTCTACAACCAAGCATAAAATACACGAACCAGATAGCCCAAATAGAAGCTTACAAGAGCAAGTTCTTGATCAACTATAGATTTGACAGCTTCAGGAGTAGAACCAGAGCTGGCGAGGTAGTGCTGGACAGCGAGCTTCCTGTAATTCCAAGCCGTGTAGGCTTCGGGATTGGTTTCCAGAAGCTTGGCACTCACCTTAAGTGCTTCCTCAGTGTAACTGAAAATTCAAAGAGAGAAGGAGAGTGAAAAACAACTAAACAAGTGTTTGGATTGTGGGAAAATGGGAGAAGACAATAAAAGAACAACAGAGGAGAGAAAATACATATTGCTGTGATGAAAGGAGAGGAATTGGGACTGGAGAGAACGAAGCTTAGCAGCTTTGGCAGCTGAAGCAGCCAAATCCTCAGGTTTCAACGCTTTGCGAGGCCTCCCGTGCATTTTGTTACAAATCTAGACAGATACAACACTGGAAGAGACTTCACCTCCTATATACAGGTCCCTTGTTGCCAACAACTTGAACCTGTTGAACATTCAATTGAGGTAACTACAACGAAAAAAAAAACAAGAATTTTTTCAGTATCTCCGTTAAGATAAAAATAAATTCTCTATATTACCCTTATCACATTTCCAATTTACATACGGTGCCATTAACTACATGGGGAAATTACAAATGCACCTCATAAACTAGTCACTTACAACAGACGATTACCTAAAACTTTTTTTGAGAATGGATGACTACAATGAACTTTCCCACAGGCATTCTGTTATGACTGTGCTATTTTAAAACACAAAAAGACCTAAATGCCTTTCTTCTTTTAACACTCTCACATACTATCTCCAACACCAGTTTCAGACAACACCCACAGCCCAACCCATCTTCTCTCTGCTCAGACCCACCTGCTAACAGCCTCGCCGCCATTCGCCAGCAGCTGCGCCAATCTCACTGGAATACACCGAAACTCTCTTGCTGGAATCACCCCCACCACTAACCAAAATGGATTGTAGTAACTCCCAAATACACCATTTTGTGGCAAATTCAGCAAAATTATAACTTTTCAATTCCAAAATCTGCACCACTGTCATTGTATATATATACACTAATTATACAATTGAGATTGAGATTCTTGTGTTGTGCTTTCCCATCTAAATTTTGAACCCAACCTCATTTTTTTAGTGTCAAATTTAGGCACCTTACCTTTTTCATTCAATAAATAAAATTCTATGCTTTCTATTCACTAAACAAAATGTAAAATAATGTCAACTATGAAAACGGAATCAAACATCAAAGTGATTTGGAGAAGAGCAAAGTGATTTTGGTAAAAATAGATTTGTGGTTACGAAATTCATCAGCATCATAACCAACAATATTAATCCATCCCAAACAGCAACACATAATTAATAGGTTCCAAGCGTATCTTACAAGTAAAAATATTCATTAAGAGAAAACTCCAAAAAAAAAAATCCAAAATCATAGTGATTAACAAGAGAAATGAAGGAGAGAGAAGAATGGATGGATGAGAGCTTCGGCGACCTCAAATCGCTACGAGCCCTTTCCAAACCCTCAGATCCTTACCGTGAACCACCTCCAAACCGCGCCTTAATCCGTTTCCGGAATACTCCGCCTCGTCGCCGGAGTCGCTGATGAAGATCGCCGATTGACGCCGCTCACGCTCAGCAACAGTCAACACAGCAGTTAAGAAATAACTGTCAAAGTACCTGCTGGGAAAAGAATCAAGCCAATACTTTATTATGGGCAGTCATATATCATTGTGATGTGCCATCAGAGAGCATTCATGTACCCAACACGGTTGAGAATATGAATAGTTTCATTAGCAAATCTCTCGGGGACTTCTTGTTTTTGTTTTATTCTTTTTTTCCCTACCATTTAACCATTTATAGCCTCCTTCTCTCTCATATATGCTCAATGACCCAACCCTGTAAACCACTAATGCTTCTATCATGGCCAGTATAAATAGCTTCAACTGTTGCCCCTAAATCCAGGATAAAAAACTAACCTAATTACTAACATGACACTCTAAAGTCTACAACAACCTCTCTAGATGAACAAACTTAATGTTTCACAACTTCTATTCGATTGATGGAGGTCATCATAAAAATGAACTAAACAAAAAATATTACATTCGACAATCATGCTTCATACTTCAATATGCACAACAAAGCGAAAGCCAAAGACTTGTATTAAGCTCAGTAGATGCCAATCTTCAACAGCAAAATGAAAAGTACTAGAAACTAGTTTGGTATTGGTTATGAATCTTATGATACTCGACGAAAAGGATCAATCAGATAAAGGTAATGTAGGGCAGAACCAAAGGATCATCCATTAAATTAACCACACATCATAAAAGTCCTAAATTCTCTTTTCTACTTCAAAAGAGTTGTACACTACACACCTAAACTTGCTCATAAATAAAATTAACTTCTAAATCATGGATAATCAAACAAGCATTTCGAGAGATCATCAAGAGCTCTGCAAATGCGATCCCAGAAAGAAACTAAATGGGCTCAAGATACCGAAGATGGTAATCAAAATCTATATCTATTACAACTCACAGATTATAATGAAATTTTTTTACATTAGAGCACAGAATATCAAATGAATTCAAGTGATTAACGAAACCTTACCTCGCCGGAACCCTAAATCTGACACGACGACGACGACACCGCTTGCTGGTTGAAGAAACCAGGAAGGAGGAAAAACGACCCAGCCGAGAGTCGTTCGTTGAGGTAAGGCCGTAAGGGTACATTGATGTAATTTGATGAAATTGTCATGGGCAATTCCGTCAATGCAGTTCTCAGGAAACGTGGGCTTGGTCGGCCCAAATTAAGTTTCGGGCTTATGAGGCCTGAGTTGTGGACTGGGCCCACACAGTGAGTCGTTGAGGTCTTTGTACACTGATGTAATTTGATGAAATTTTCATGGGCAATTCCGTCAATGCAGTTCTCAGAAACCTTGGGCTTGGTCGGCCCAAATGGAGTTTCGGGCTTATGTTGCCTGAGTTGTGGAGTGGGCCCACACAGTGAGTCTTTGAGGTCCATGTAATTTGATGAAATTTTCATGGGCAATAGCGTCAATGCAGTTCTCAGAAACCGTGGGCATGGTCGGCCCAAATGAAGTTTGGGGTTTTTTGAATCGGTGAAGACTGAAGAGTGTGATTCGAGCGCCACCAAAGCTCTCTCTCTCTCTCGTAGTAGCCATGGCGACCAACCAAGGTTCCTCAGGTGAATCCATTAACTTCCTCTTTTTTCTCATGAAATTGTATAGTTTTTGTTACAGATTATATGATAATCAATGAAAAAGTTTTTTCTTTTTTCCATTTTTTTGGGTTTCTGAGTCCCAATTTTTTAAGAGAATAGGTTTTGTTCTAATTTTTTGAGACAGGAAATGTGTGTTAGTGATGTTGTTATTTTGCTATGTAATTGTCTTTTTGGTAGCATATATGCACAATAGTTGGTAATGTTATGGAGTGAGCTTGATGGTTTGTTCATATAACTATTTTTTTTTTTTTTGTAATTGTATCAAATATCAATTATATTGAATTTCTGGCCCAAAGAAACTAGTTTGTGGAACTGTGTTTTTTTCTTGATGAAAGTGTGGAGATATTATATGTAATTTTGGTATATCAAACTGGCATTGAAGGAATTTAGTAGCCAAAATTTCTTATCTTAATGGATTGTGAACTAGTAGAAAACTGGCCATGAAAGTATAGTTTATAGGTTTTTCCATCACTCGTCGCTATCCCTAGATTAAGAAGTTATGCATGGCGGGAAATCGAAGGGTGTCGGAGTTTGTGGTGTAGGAAATAGGGAATAAGCTGGATTGTGGGCTCTTAGGTCTCTTCCAGTTATGTGCTCCCATTTGTTGAACTAGTTCTTCGGGATAATGCTTAATGGCTCCCTTTATCTACAAGACTAACAATTGAGTATTAGTCAGCAAGTTCTCTTCCTATCTGTGGCGTGGATTGTGAGGTGAAGTGCATTTGTTGGAATCAATTACAATATTTAAATGTGTTGGGAAAGATGCACGGATGTGGAACATTGTCGTTTGGAAGTTTAATACTTAACCACACTTAGGGTGGGGAAAACAGTCAATGTTACCATTCACAATATGCATTTGCAAAGATTTTATTTTCAATTGATATTGTATTCAAATATCTATTCTTGGATGCAGAGATTTTCTTTTAGAGATTCCTATACAACTGGCAAGATGTGATGCCATATGTTGCTCATTTCCCTAACTTGGATCAGAGCATAGTAACCATACAAACTGTTTAATATATGGTGTATAGCATGAACTAACGTGTTTGCACATTTTTTTATAAATGGTCGATGTCAATTGTAAATGATGAGTCTCCATCATAATTCATAACTTGCATAGTTCTTAAACAACAATTTTGGATGATTTATATCAAATGTAACTTACTTTTCAAGTCAATTGTTAATGATGAGTCTCTATCATAACTATACAATTTTAAATGATTTATATCAAATATAAGTTACTTTTCAAAGTGGACACAGAATTCTGAAAGGTAAGACTATTGGAGTTTAGCCCCTAAAGCCTACTAATCATATAACTGTTTTTACGAACTCTGGCCTTTGCTACTGTTAACTATTGATTTAAGATGGTTGTAAAATTTGTTGTTATCAGTTTCTAGGTTTTGTATTTCTGCCGGTTTGTGACGGTGACTGTGTAACTTGTTTACAATATTTCATTTTGAAATAAAATCTGTGTCTATCCTAAAAACAAATATGGGACATACAGTGCATATTCAGTGGCTGCAGAATTGCTTCCATAGTTTTAATCTTTTCATAGGTGAATAAATATTTTGTTAGACTTTTGTAAGGTAGGCGCCTTATTGCGATCCTCAAATACTTAATTGAAGTGTTCATTTAGATGAATGCTTGACTTTACCTTTCATTCTTTCTGCATATTGATCCATTATGTAATGTTTCTGATATATATTAGGTGTTTCAAACTTCTGTCTATTTAAGTCCTGCTTAGAAGCGTATGCTATTAAAGTTGGACTCCGTAATACCAAATATGAATTCTACAAGGAAGGTCCTCTTCATAAACCTTTCATCAGATCCACAGTGATATTGAATGGTATCAGATATGACTCCTTGCCTGGATTTTTTAGCCGCAAGGCAGCACAGGAGTCAGCTGCCGAAGTTGCTTTCAAGGAGTTGGCTAAATCAAGTGAAGTTAAAGAATGCTTTTCTCAACTTGTTGTAAGATCCTTTATCTGTTACTTGAGCTGGTTGACTTTGATTTGTTTATTTTAGTATCATAATGATGTTATTCAGGCTTAGTACTTGCTAATTAAAGGTCCACTACTTGCTTATTTCCATTCTCTGAATTTGTGTTATCTTATTATGTTCTTGTTTCTTTTCTTACCCCCGTTTGGGTCCCTTTTTTGGATTGTTCTTGCAGCATGAAACAGGCTTGTGTAAGACTATTCTTAAGGAATATGCACTAAAGATGAATTATGCACTTCCAATGTATGAGTGCCAAAAGGTAGTAATCCCTGGGCATGACAGAGTGACCCATTTTTCATGTACCGTTGAGATTGGGGGAATGCGATACATTGGACCTGCAGCTAGAAAACAGAAAGAAGCAGAGATCAAAGCTGCAAGAACTGCTTTGTTAGCAATCCAGTCTAGTTCATCTGAGTTGTCTGGTTTACTTGTTGTACTTGGTGATTCCTCTCAATTGACTATTATTCCCGGGAAAAAGACGCCAAGTGCAACAGGTGATGTGAAGAGCAATGTTGTTGCTGCGATTAATACTAGTGGTCTGGTTGGATTACCAGTGAGCCAAACTGTTTGTGCTGAAAATACAGGAATTCCTGGGTGTAGTGGTCTGGATGGATTAAAAGTCACTCCAACAACATCTGTTTCCGCTGGGAAGCTGCAGGTAGCTAGTGATGTACAGTTGGGTACGGAAACAATGATGAATTCAAAAGAGGTGTCCAAGTCCAATGTTAACCCAAGCAGGGGAGAATCGTCTGCTTGGAATACAAAACCTATGATGAAACCAAAAGAGGATAATGGTGCAACTCAACTTGGACAGTCGGTGGTTTCGGATATTGTTTCTGCTGAAAATACAGGAATTCCAGGATGTAATAAGAGTGGTCTGGTTGAGATTGAAGTGGTCAAGACGCCAAGTGCCCGCAAGCCTAAGAGATCCATGTGGAGGAAAAAGAAGATGGGAAAACAGAGTCCAACAGGGGATGTGAAGAGCAATATTGCTGCTATGGTTGGATTACCAGTGAGCCAAATTGTTTGTGCTGAAAATACAGGAATTCCAGGGTGTAATAGGAGTGGTCTGGTTGGATTACAAGTCACTCCAACACCATCTGTTTCCGCTGGGATGCTGCAGGTAGCTAGTGATGTACAGTTGGGCACGGAAACAATGATTAATTCAAAAGAGGTGTTGAAGGCCAATGTTAACCCAAGCGGGGGAGAATCGTCTGCAGCGAATACAGAACCTATTATGAGACCGAAAGAGGATAACGGTGCATCTCAACTTGGACAGTCAGTGGCTTCGGATATTGTTTCTGCTGAAAATACAGGAATTCCAGGGTGTGATAGTAGTCGTCTGGTTGAGATTGAAGTGGTCAAGACGCCAAGTGCCCTCAAACCTATGGGATCCGGGTGTAAGAAGAAGAAGAAGAAGAAGAAGATGGTAAAACAGAGTCCAACAGGTGATGTGAAGAAAAATATTGTTTCTGCAATTAACACAAGTGGTCTGGTTGGATTACCAGTGAGCCGAACTGTTTGTTCTGAAAATACAGGAATTCCAGGGTGTAATAGGAGTGGTCCAGTTAAGATTGAAGTGGTCAAGACGCCAAGTGCCCTCAAGCCTAAGAGATCCAAGTGGAAGAAGAAGAAGATGGGAAAACAGAGTCGAACAGGTGATATGAAGAACAATATTGCTGCTCCGATTAATACAAGTGGTCTGGTTGGATCACCAGTGAGCCGAACCGTTTGTGCTGAAAATACAGGAATTTCAGGGTTTAATAGGAGTAGTCTGGTTGGATTACAAGTCACTCCAACACCATCTGATTTGGCTAGGATGTTGCAGGTAGCTATGCAACACC
The DNA here is from genome assembly GCA_036897665.1 of Pelargonium citronellum. Taxonomy (NCBI): domain Eukaryota; kingdom Viridiplantae; phylum Streptophyta; class Magnoliopsida; order Geraniales; family Geraniaceae; genus Pelargonium; species Pelargonium citronellum. Next base: position 25,969 of record JAYMSZ010000161.1, read on the forward strand.
ATCTGTTTCGGCGGGGATGCTGCAAGTAGCTAGTGATGTACCGTTGGGCACGAAACAATGATGAATTCAAAAGAGGTGTCGAAGTCCAATGTTAACCCAAGCGGGGGAGAATCATGTTCAGCGAATACAGAACCTATGCTGAAACCAAAAGAGGATAACGGTGC
>JAYMSZ010000162.1:0-26116 GCA_036897665.1 Pelargonium citronellum
CTGTCGTAATCCATCGTTGTTATCCAATCTATAGTTATCCAATCCAGACGATCAAACGCAGCCTAAGTATATACATCCACAATACAAATTTGGCTGGTTTACAGCCAGTAATGGTACGAGAAAAGTTGTGTACCGAATTAAAAGCTCGGATATCATTGGTGACATTAACCCGAAGAATACATATAGATGGTACTAAACAACAAACAACCCTTGCTATATCAAAAATATTTCCATTTATGAGGATGTAAATCCATTAGACGTATAACTAGCAATGCGGGTCTCGGGCTGGCTGGGCAAAAAAACAGGACGTTTTTATCGGACAACTTTTTTGTCATTCCTAACCTGTCTGGTCACTTAGTGGGAAATGTTGGCTCTGATAAAAATTGCAAAATACAAACATGTGAGTTTTCTGGCCCTGCCCGCATTAGACCCACAGCCGGAACTACCAGGTCTAAATTTGGAAACTAAAAAAAACGCATGTTGAATGAAAGTTGCACCTATATGTTCCAATAACGTATCATGAATATAACTTACACTTCTTAACTGCCAGTCGTCGCGTGCTCAACGATTCTACAATATTGCGCCCAAAAGCCTACACTAGTATTCCTCATTTTCTGAAGGATTTAGCATTCCACATAAAAATTTGCAACTTTGTTGACTCAAGGGAATTAAGGAAAAGAAACACAATTTCAATTGTACAAGAAATATACAATATTTGTTGTCAAAATGAGCATAAGGAGGGTTCAAATGACTATCAAACCAAAGATTTTGAATTTATAATAGTTTCGTGTGATCGATCAGAACTCAATTGGAAGTGCAACTACACAAACATCACAACAATATATGAAAAAGAATGAAGCTGATACCAAAACTTCAGGAGATGGCTGCTTTGAAGATGCATTGCCTATAACTCAGTATCGCAGAAACGGACCATCAATTCAGAAACCATTCTCCGAGCAAAAGGGATGTAACTTAGACTGTACCTGCAACAGCTCAAACCGAGACAAGGTTAGGTTAAAGTATTAGCAATGCAAGGGAGTGAAGATTGGCTCAACGGTTATGTTGTTGCCTTGTGACTTTGAAGTCGTGGTTCAAGTTAGGAAAACAGCCTCTTTGCTATAGCAGGGGTAAGGCTGAATACACGAATTACCGTCCCAGACGCCACGAGGGTGAGAGCCTCGTGCACTAGGCCCGCCATTTTTAGAGATTGGGATAAAGATCTCAACATACACTTATCTGGTTGAACTAGAGCTGACGATTTGGACCTGAACCCGTGGACACCTGAACTTGACCCACATATTGGGGGTCCGAGTCGGGCAACCCAAGCCCGGCCCAATCTGAAATCCGTATTGCCAACTCTAGGTTGAACACGGACCAGGAGCTTGTACTCAAAATTATCATTTATCAATAGACTAATGACAAAGTGAAATTGAAATATCGTGTACTTTTCTTTCCTTTCCGCAAATTTTCATTCCCGTCTACTTAGTCATTGAACTTATGAGCGAATCAGTTAGCAAAATGTAGAAAGGCAAACTCACCAAATAAGGGCCAAGATCTCACATAGGATTGCAATGATTGTCAAGATCTTACTATGGATCTGCAAGACAACAAAAGGGATAACAAATGTAAGCGCCATTCCAAAAATCAAATCATAATATGATGTTTGACAGGGAAGACAATGACCCTTAAAGACAGTTCCAAAGACACCTTAGGGACAGAGAGGCCGTGAAGACAAAGGGCATCGCTGATTTCACCACTTCATTAATTGTGTTAGATGCTTTTCAAGACTGAAGTAATCAAAACAGAAACTATATTTTGCCGTGTATGTAGGATAGACTGTGATGTTAAATAATATTATCCAAATTTTATACATTTTATCGAATGGCCATGACTAGTGATGCAGAAAAGAAGACAGGAGGGCATCTTTTCCCGACACATATGGACTTGGGATGATACCCCCAATCAAATATAGATTCCAAGGTTGTAGAATTAACAAAATTTTCTTCATAATGTTATTGCAGTTCCACTTGAACTGGATAGCAGGCTTACCCAGAGGGCACAGATAAGCGCTATAACAACACATCCAATGTAGATAGATGTTGCAACAACACGGCCAGAATCAAACATCATTCGCATCTGTTGCACGAGTCCAATGAGAAAAGCTGTGCTGCCAAACACAAACAAAAGTTAGAATCTACACACACACACACACAAAAAAAAAAAAAACAGAATAATACAAAGATCTACCAAGTTGAACTAGAACCAGAAAAAATTTCAATATGTGCTTATGATTTCATTCTAGTTATCTCCTAGGTGTTGCAATAGCCAGACTAGTATGGCTCTTATGTTTTTCATAGGAGGTTTAGGTAATTTGATTTCTAGGTATCGGAATTCAATCCAACGAAATAAGCAAATGTGAATAGAAAACCCTTCGGAGAAAGTGTGAGAGAAAGAAAGAATCTTATATTTAGTTATATGCCATTGGAAGGACAAAACTTTCAGCTACATTTGCTTCTTTTGAGAAAAAAAAAGAGAGTGAGAGGAGAAGGAGGGGTCGGGAACCTCACTTTCTCTGAAGTTGAAAGAAAAATATATTGTCAACAAGAAACCGCCTGAAAGTGACTAAGAGTATCTGCTCCTCAAAATTGGAAGCATGGGAAATACAAATCACAAATATATTAAGCCTGGTAGTTGTTTCAAGTGTGACTACCCAAGTATGAATTGTTTGAAGCTCACTGCTGTAATCAATTAGTTAATTAATAGCCTACCTTCCAACAGCCAACATGTTCCCAAAGGTGAATAATACTGCAAATTTGATAGGCAAGGAAAAAACTACCATTGACTGCAAAAGAAACAAAAGGTTAAAAGGAATTGTCATAACCTATAAGCTTAAATGTACTAGGTGTTACATTTTAATGTTGCTATTCAGCAACTAAGTTGTAGAACCTTTTCCACAAGTGTGTGTGTGTGTCTATGAGCGTGTGTGTGTGTGTGTGTGTGTGAGAGAGAGAGAGAGAGAGAGAGAGTATTTCTCTAGTAAAAAACCAAGAGTTTACCACAAACAACTCAGAAAACACAAGTATAAATAAATATAAAAATAGGTTTCTGCTAACGGGTAGTTGAGCTTAGTAGGTGAACTGAATAGTTAAATCATCTTAATCTAAATTAGTTGTAGGCTTGTAGCTAAATTTTCACTTCTAATATTTAAAAGTACAAGCACTCAAGACACTTCAACATAAAAGCAATGAACAAAATTTGATTGAAGAACCTATTTATCATCAAGGTACCGGTAAAGGAAATATGATTTTGACTCAGCCATACAAGAGTCCATTGGAGCACGTTTGGTACGAAAATACATCACAATGACCAGAGGTTCATGGCAGTAAACAATAAGCAAAGTGAAAAAGAAATATATGTGATTCATATCACACCAGAATAAAAGAAGCATTTTCAGATACGTCATACCCGTAGGCGTAGACATACATTTTCAGGTTAAGCAAACTAATATACTACAGAGTTCAGTAGCTATTAAGACTAAGAGGCGTGGTGTGAACATATGGAATCAAATAGTTTATGCTACGCAAATACAATAGAGAATATTTAAGATTTGGAAGACATGGAATCATTAGCACCACCTAACAGTGAATAGCCGATCAAAGCTGTCGCAGTCAAATCAAACACCCTGTAAGGTTTAAAATGTCAGTAGATGGAACTAAACATCAATCCTTTTCACAACCATTTTCCTCAAATGTTACACTCATATTGTCTTATTCATCTGATACTTTCTCCATACCATCAGACCCTTGATTACCATTTCAAGAACAATGTTCCAGCTTTTATGAGCAGTTGCAAAACCACAACCAATTCCTCAAAAGCCAAATAAATTCCTAAAAATCACATCTACATCTCTGAAAATTCAAGAAAAAAAAAATCATATCTATTCAACATATACATAAACAGCAAAACCAAAAACTAAAAATAAATGCTCATACCAGAAGCATACAAGCCAGACCAGCGACCAGGCAGGCCGCGAATCCGTACATTCTCTGCTCAGAAGAAAATTCCATAAGCAGCATCAAAGATCCGACCAATTTCGATGCCAAAAGATCCACAGAATCGGAAAATTTATGAAAATTTCACAGCACGACCTACCTGTGTATACGAGAGAGAAGAGCACAAGCCATCTGAATCTTCTTCGCTCAAGAAGCTCTCCTCTGCCTCCTCGTCACCTCCAGTAAACTTCCACATTGTTCAATGGATCAGCTAAAGCTAAAAGCTTCGTTGATCGTCAATGGCTTCGAACAGTTTTCACAGTTTCTGCTATAGAGAGAGAGAGAGAGAGAGAGAGAGAGAGAGAGAGACCGAGAAGAAACTTTTGGTTAATATCGTTTTGACCCTATAATTTTCAGTAATTATAAAACTGGCGAAACATTAGCAATACGATGTCGTATCGGAATCCGGTAGTTTTCTGTAAATATTTTTTTTCTCATGTTGACCCCTACATTTTCTGTAATTTTAAAACTGGCGAAACATCATTAATACGACGCCGTATTGTGACCCGATAATTTTCTATATATAAAACCTTAAATTATCGTTATATTTATCCTTATTTTCTCTCCGGTCCCTCACGAACCTTACTGAGAGCATAACCGAGAGAAAGAGAAGCAAAAACCCTAGGCGAATCGAGAGTTGCCGGAGCAAAACCAGGCGGCGACCGGCCAAAGATGTCGTCGACGTTGCTGGAGGTGACGCGTGCGGGCCATGAAGAAGTGGAGCGTCTGGAGAGGCTCATTGTGAAGGATCTCCAGAACGAGCCGACTAACAACAAGGACCGCCTCTACCAGCGCCACCGTGTTCGCAACATGATTGATACTATCACCGCCACCACCGAGAAGCTGGTGAGTTTTCTCCTACACTTTCTCAATAAATTTCTCGGACTTTCTGTTTGGTTACTGAGAAAATGGGATTAGAAAGCTTATGAACTAGATTCGGTTGTATTAGGATCAGTTAAGAGTGCCTAAAACCTTGTAGCTTCCGATTGTGGTGTAATGGTGAGGTTTGGAGCTTAATTATGCTATTTTGTTGCACTCTTTTTCAGCTGTGTATAAATTGTATCAATCAATTAATTGAAACTTTGCTTGTTTCAGATTGATATCTATGAAGATAAAGATCATGCGAGGAAGGATGAGATTGCAGCTCTTGGAGGCCAAACTGCAACAGGAACTAATGTGTTCAGTGCATTCTATGATAGATTGAAAGAGGTAATTATTGTGATTTGGTATTGATTTGAAATTTGGAATTGTTGCTTTTTGGTTGCTTAATCTGTTTTGAGTACAGCGGTCCTTAGGTATTTAAATTAGTAAATAAAATTCATGGTAAACGAAGTAGTTTTAACTTATTTATCTGGCACTAAGATTCAAATTCTTGGTAACTGTACAAATAACTGAAAAAAGTAGAAGTGTAGAACAATTAAAATATAGCATTGATCAATTAGTGTGATACAGGTTCATTTCGGTCTTTTTCATGGAAAGATCACATACATATCTCTGTTCAGTTCAAGTTATTAATTGGTGGAAAATTTGGTAGTGTGTTAATAGTGTAATTAGAGAGAATATGAAATTACATGGAAGAGGATACGGAAAGACATTGATACGGCCGTCCCACCCCTTTGAATATCTACTAAAGATATGTCCTGTAAACAAACCCATAGCAATAGTCCAAAGTGATGCAAAGAAAGATAATCATGTTCCAATCAAGATTGACATTAGTCAACAGTCATGAAACATTCTAATCTCTGTGAAGTACCCTCAATCTTTTGGAATAAATTATGCCCCTACTCACTACATGCATATGAACAAATGCGCATATATACATTTTATGTATATGTCTTGTTTTGAAGGTGTGCTATCTTAGTTGATTGGTAATGGCTCTATTTTAATATTTTGTGTAAAATACTTACAAATGTGCAGATCCGAGAGTACCATAGAAAGCATCCATCTGCACGGGTTATTGATACCAATGATGAGTTCGAGGCCTTACTTAAGGAGGAACCGGCAATTGAGTTCAGCGGAGAGGTCTTTCTCTTGCCTTCCTCAAAATTACTTTTTACAACCAATAAATATTTTGTTGTGTAATAGATATAATTTATCACATAATAATTAGTTGACTGTCTTGGAATCTTTCATTTTACCAATCAATCTGGAGTATGTGTGCAGGAAACCTTTGGACGACATCTAGACTTGCATGAACTGTACAATCAATATGTTAATTCTAAATTTGGTGAGCCCATTGAGTACGTTGCCTATCTTGGTATATTTTCACAACCACAGAAAATACCTCGCAAACTGAAATTGACAAGGTAGATATTTCTCTGAATTATATGATTCAACATGGTTGTCAATTTTATATTTGTATCATAGGTTGCTAGGGGCAGTCATTTGTACATTCACTGCTAAACTCCATATGAATGCCACCATGCACTTCTATTTGTGCTCTAAAGTCTAAACCTTGGTAATTAGTTGTGTTGATCTAGCTTAACAGAAACAGTCTAACAGATACGTGCACCTTTTACGTTTGAGTATTCAGTAAAAGACCAAATTAACTCATTCACTGATGTTTTGAAAAGTGAATTAATTGTAACTTTCATAATAACGACAAAGATAGCGACAAAGAAAATGTGAATCCATACTAACTGTTGTGATTGTGCTCATTTACCAATTTTTTATAAGTAAGAACACTTGAAAATTTTGCCAAGACAATATAATTCATTGCAACATCCTTAAATCAGCATGTCATGAAATCAAAGCGAAATGTACTCACAATAACATATGATCATTATTGATAGCCGAGTTTCAACCTAATCGATGCCGCTTAACATTCTTAAAAGTTCTAAAAACCACTTTGAAGCAATTATCATGTATTTTGAGGCCAATTTTTAATTGTTTTTGCACAAAATCATAGCAAAAGTTGTCTTAATGTTTCCCAACTATAGATTGTGATTCCAATGTTATACCATTATTGTTCACCTCACCTAATCCAGCAGCACCTACAAAACATTTAAAAAACCATTAGCCAAACCTGGTTTAGCTTACTAGATTTGAACCAGTATCAGGCTATTGTTTGTATTTTTATTTTTATGGAGAGAAATTGAAAGGACAAGAAAATGGATTTGGTTGGAGAAAGATTTGAGATTGAGTGAGATAGGGAAACGTTGGTTCAGAAGAAAGAATGCAATACATGATGGAGGTTGTAGTGATGGTGACACCTCTCGGAGCATAGAAGGATAAGAATCAAAGAGAAGGGGAGTTGTTATTTTTACAGATGTAAAAGAAATAACAGTAGGTAGTAGGTACTGTGTTGAACAATGTCTTTTTAGTTTTTTCTTGATCTCAGAATGTTAAATAACTTATTAACCCTGGGTTATGAGTTTCTCTTGTGGATAGGGCGTGATGGCCTATATGAGCTAGTATTCAACTGACTGCCTCTTTCAGTCCTCTCTATATTGTGGTTTAATTTACTTTATGTCTTCCTCCTAGTTCTGCAAATTATTTACATGCGAATTAGGAATGTCTCATCCAACTTTGTTTTCCTGCAGACAATACAGGGAATACTTGCAGAATTTACTAGAGTATCTCATATATTTCTTTGAACGGACGGAGCCATTGCAAGATCTTGATAGAATATTCTCAAAGGTTTACTTCTCAATTTATTTAGTTCTTCATTTGTGAATTTAATGTAATACATGAATGTCACTAGGACACTGGATGATATAATTTCTTGTACTTTTATTTCTTAGGATCATACATCCGACTTGTATTACCAAAATACCTGTACTGATGTTGTGAAACGACATTCATGTTCAAATTTCTAATAGGTTGGTTACAGCCCTGACCTCTAATCAGATTAGCTAGAAATTTTATTTGTGACTCATAACTTTGGTATACCATGTGTATGCAGCCTATGCTTGAATTAAGATCTTTAGATTACATTTTGACACAATTTCAGTACTGAACTTAAATCAGATTGTGGTAAGTCTTAATTTTAGTAGAAATTTCCTTGGGGAATTAATTAAATAATTGAAGATAGATATTATTAATATTAACATCCAGAGAGAGAGAGAGAGTACAATTTATACCACATAGAAATTTGATGTTTTCTTTATATCTAATTCCATAATACAAATTGTAGAAGAGCAGGGCTGCTATAAAATAAAATAGGAAGTTTTTGTTGTGTTCTTTAGCAAATTAATGGGTTACTGTTAAATCTTTTGTCAGATACGAAGAAGACTTCATCAGTTACTTTGAACCATGCTCTTCTTTGTTTATAACTTTCATATGTTTGCTCATTGTGTATGGTGGTTCGTCGGCAGGTTGTAACTGAATTTGAAGAGCAATGGGGAAGTGGAAAAGTACCAGGATGGGAAAATGAGAATAAAGAAAATGGGCATGTTTCAGCTCAGCTTGATCTTGATTTTTATAGCACAGTAGAAGAGCTGATGGAACTGGGTCCTGAAACCTTAAAGGAGGTAAGGACGGTACCTATTGACATATTATTCTTTCCAGTGCTTTTAGCAGACGGATATCTTGTCCTTCCCATGGGGTTCATGTCATTGTAAAGTTGCAAGTGTTTCCTATATGTGTTTGTTGTCTATGTCAACATTTAAAGTTTGCATAGACTGTAGACATTTCTAATCGTTAATGTTTAAGATGTTTGTTAGATTGTACTCTATATAAATTCTGAAAAATATTAACAACATGATATTTTTTATAAATTTTTTTAATCACTACCTTATGAACACTGTGTTGCCTGGCAGGGATTGGCTGCATTGGGACTGAAGACAGGTGGTACTGTCCAGCAACGAGCAGAAAGGCTTTTCCTAACAAAGGTCCGTCATCTTGCCCTCTTGCTCAACAGTATATGATTTAAGGAAAGAGTAAATATATTGATAGATGTTTGTAACTAAAATTTATGACTAATATATATGATGGAGATGCAACAATAGACAGTTATGTTCGGCAGTAAGGAAAAACTTATTTTCACCCTCCTTAAAAGCAGTAATGAACTGGTAATTTTTTTTTTTTGAAAAGAACTGGTAATTAATAATAAGAAGAAAGAATAATATATGATCTCTGACATGCTAATCTGGAGAGAGTGCCGGACATGTGTGGGATAACAACACTCCGAGACACGTGTCAGACATCTGAAAAAACATGTCACCATTTTTTTGTTGTAAAAATATACTTCCGTCATGCCTGTACTAACTATAGATGCTGAAGTGAAATTTCCTTTATGTTCTGTTTGGGTATTTGAATTAAAATTCTGGATTTTAGCCAAATCCAATGTTTGGATGCACAGGGAATTTGGATTTGGCAAAAATCCAATAGGATTCAAAATATGCCTACAACATGAGATTTCAAATGAAAAATCTTACCTTGTCATTTGAAATTCTATAGTTTTTCATACATTATATTTGTCTTTGAAATCCGAAATTTCAATTCATGAATTTCAAATCAAATTCAAGAATACGAACACAATCTTATAGAAAGTTTCGTTAAACTAGAAATAGCTATGGATGCCTGTTCTCATCGAGGTAATGTCTTCAGATCTCACTGGTTTAGTGAACGGCCCTGGGAAGGGTACATTTTAGTATGGAATGATGTTCTGTTACTGTGCTTGTAATAGTTAAATATGGCCCTTTAGCCCCTTCAAAAACTTGTATTCCATCTATAAATGTTTACCCTGTGCACCTGTTTCTAATAGGAGGGGGCTTTATATCCTGACTAACATTAAGTAATTTTATCCATTACATTTGTGCAGAACACACCTCTTGAAAAGTTGGACAAGAAACATTTTGCCAAAGGTCCACGTCGCTCAGAACAGAATGGTGTTGATGCAGCCTCCAGACAAGCTGACAGCTTGAAAGAAATTGCTCTTATGGAAACAAAAATGAGAAAGCTATGCGAGTTACTGCAAGAGGTTAGTGCATATTGCATGTTTCCTAGCATTCTTTTTTATTTTCAAGGAAGAATATTATAAGCACAAGGTAAATTGTTCAACATTTTTGTAGTGTATTGTGGTTCTAAATACAATTTGCTTTTGTCTTCTGTGGCATTGTGTAGGTGATTAACCTTACAAAAGAGAATGTTGAGAAGAAGCAAGCTCTGACATACGAGGAAATTGAAGCAGAACGAGAGGAGGTTGGTTAAACTGCATTATGTTGCATTTGATTCATTTTGGTCTTGCAACAAGGGGAACAAAAAGTTTTAATATGAAAATATATTTCCTTCTCTTAGTATATTTGCAGTTCATTATTGTTTCTGATGTAAACTTGCTCCATCCCCGTGAAAATATGATGCAGGAAGATACACAAGCAGATACTGAAAGCGATGATGAAGATCAGCAGATCTACAATCCTCTTAAGTTGCCAATGGGTTGGGATGGGAAACCTATTCCATACTGGCTATATAAACTTCATGGTCTTGGTCAGGTATTTCCTTCCCTCCCTCCCTCCCTCCCTCCCTCTAAGTTTGCGTTATATCTTTGTTGATAGTGAATGTAAACACAAATAGGAAAAGTGAACCTGAAAACCAACCTGTTTTTTTTTTTTTTTTTTTTTTTTTTTGCGGGTTGGGTAACATAAAATAGATTAATATTGCCAACTGTAGTCTTAATGGGTGCATCTTGGGTTATCCGGAGAACTAAGAATAAGTTATTTTTGAGAAAGCGACATCATAAAACATGTGTTGGCTGTATTATGGATAAACCAACTTGTACCTCTTTAATTATTAATTGCTGTGGTGTATGTATGTTGTAGTATTTTATTGCATTGGTTACTATGTATACATTAATATGGCTCACAGAATTGCATTGCTTTTGAACTTCAAATCAGGAATTCAAGTGTGAGATCTGTGGGAACCATAGTTACTGGGGACGTAGGGCTTTTGAGCGGCATTTCAAGGAATGGCGCCATCAGCATGGTATGCGGTGCCTGGGTATTCCAAACACAAAGAACTTTAATGAAATCACATCAATTGAGGTAAACTTTTCTAACTTCTTTGCCCCGAAATGCTCCAAATTCTTGTGTTTCATAACTTATGCCAATTGATAGCTTTTTTTTTTCCCATACGTCATATCTGTTAATCTGGTTAGAATCTTGAGTGATACTTAATTTTGCATATACTTTATTTTCTGACTTGTTCAAGTTTATACTACATACGGCTTCATATGCATTGACTACACATGCCCCTCCTAGAATAATGATATGTTACAGAAATTATTTAAATTTTTTTTTGGAATATTAAGAAAATTATCTTACCACTCGTGTCTTCAGTTGCATTCATTACACATGCCTCTCCTAGAATAAGGAAATGTAGAACTGGCAATTTGGGCCACGGGCCAACAAACTCATGCACTCATACTTTGCAACTTTTTGTCATCCCTAACCTTTTTCACTAGTGACGTGCACGACACTACCTTATTTCAGTTCTTGAAGTGGATGATTATGTTAGTTTTCATCTTGAGGACCGCGACTAATATATTGTCCAAACATTGTGTTTGCAGGAAGCGAAAAAGCTGTGGGAGAAAATACAAGCCCGACAAGGAGTCAACAAGTGGCGTCCGGATCTGGAGGAAGAGTATGAGGATAGGGAGGGTAACATCTACAACAAAAAGACATTTACCGATCTCCAGCGTCAAGGACTGATTTAATCAAAGCCGTTAATCCTTAATCCACAATCAGGCTGTCCTTTCTATGATTTTTACGGTAAAGATTGTTTAGTTGTTGTATACCTCTATCGGGACTTGACTGTTCCAATGGAGCCAATGTCCAGATTCATATTGTGGATGGATTGTTATGGTCTTGAAGAATTTTGTATACAGTTTTGAGACTGCATAGTCTGTAGGATGACATATATATACACTTTCAAAGGCAATTTTAGTCTGTCATAATGAATTTATTGTCACAATTTATTTCTTTTTCTTATTTTGTGACCATGTAACCGTCTATCGTTCAATATAAAATCCCAAAAATTTGGGTTGGAGATTTGGTTTAGTATTGAGTCAATTTATTCTCGTTTCCGGATCCGACCTGCTGGGTATCAGAAACTCAACCTGTTTTTTCTATTCTGTCTATCATCATGTAAATTTTTTAGATCGGCTATACCTACAAAAAAATGTGTTTTATGCCTAAAACTCAACCTGACTAGTCCGGAAATACTATAATACTATAGGATCGGGTTTGGCTTGATAAACCGAACCTGATCTTTTGCCACCTGTACTTGGTAGTCTTTTATAACTCTCTCATTTTGAGAAACAAAAAGAACATTTATAAATACGCGATATGCTAAAGCTATGCACAACATCACTTAAAATTGTCTACGCATCATCACCACAAGACCTTGTAAACAAGAGAGCTGACCCATTCACACCTCTAAGAACCAGAAGCCTAGAGTCCACATATGTTCCGCACACAAGTTTTGACAAATCGAACATCTCGGGCGGTATCTGAGTCCTCACCTCATGAACTACATTTTTCGCAGTCTCAACATTACGATTCAACGGGTCACTCAGACTCATTGTCACCTCAATGTCGTTCGTCACAAGCTTTGCCACCGGAAGGCTTGACGGGAACTCCTTATACGGAATTGCTTTCTTCCATTTCCTTCCCTTGAATTTCCGAACTAAAGAATCTAATGTGTTCGCCTCGCCCAGGAATAGGTTTTTGTTTGTGTGTTCTTGTTCTTCCTTCAGATAGAGCCGCCTCCCGGCTGTTAATCTGAAGACTGAAGTTACTTGCAATTCTCCGGTTTTGCCTTCCTTGCTGTGGGGCCAGTCTGGGCCGATCATGACGGTGAAGCCAACATCGGAGGTGAATGAGAGGTTGGTGTTCGACTTGGATGGTCTTGACACAGTTAACTGGACTTCGCCAATGAGGGCACGAGCTGGAGGCTGGGGGGGGTTTAACCCGATGTGCCTGCCTGTGGAGTAAATTAGGCGCCATTTTCCCGGCAACAAATGCAGCCAATTCTGCACATTCATGTTGATAGTTAGAACTATACATACTGTAGGTGTCCATATGAAAAGTAAAGAACGAATATGACTGATTACCTTTGGCCTTGAATGGGGATTCAGCGTCTCCATTAATTCTATGAAGTGTGCGAGTCTACTACGCTGTGAAACACAGCAAGTAATACAACTCAGCATCCCATCATCACTATTAACCTTATGCAATCACAAAGTGTGCCCGATACAGGAAGAAATGTAGTAACAAGACATAACTAAACTCTCTCTCTCTCTCTCTCTCTCTTTATATATATACATATATGTATCAAGTAGAAAAACTTTATCAAAAATCATAGAGTTGATACACTTCGCGTAAGGAAGGTTTAATTGATTCACTGCATCTAATGCAGCTCGTTAAAACACAGTATGAAGAGTTTTGCCTATATATATGCTAAAAGGTGAAGACTTCAGACTAAGTCACCTATAGAATTAAAACACCTCAACTGGAAGGGGTTGTTCTAGTTTAACATGGGTCTCGAGTTTAAGTCATCAGGAATATAGTGATGCTAGTAAGCTTTGCCGCCCTCGTGGTCCTCCTTGGACCGAATCTGAATTAATTGGCAACCAACGTGGTGATGGCCAAAAAAATTACTTGGATCCAATGGGGCATGAACTAAGGTGAGTATGGGTGATGGTTAATGAGGTGTTGAATTTTCATTGGTTTAGCTTATAGCCTAAGCAAAAAAAATTCAACTCATTCTTTTTCCCCTCATATGTATATATAAAGACAGAAAATAAATAACGTCAGTCTAAGCCAAAACAATGAGAACGTTGAAATTCTCCCAACCCATTGAACTCGCAGTAAATGAATAAATGGGTTGGAAACAAAAGCTTGATTTATAAAAATAAGGGACCCATATGCATACCTGAGGCAGACCATAGATGTATTCCTCTGTTATGCGCAATGCAGTTGAACCGAGACCCCATCTGATTATATCCATGGATGGGGCTACTCGCCATCTCGGTCCGCAAAGAAACGGGTGTCTAAGTGCATCCAAACACCTGTGGAGCAGTTGGGAAGATTAATAAGAAATATGTTATAAACAATGAGGAGCATTTTGTGGTTGATGTAAGGAAATTTTCAACTAATTTTGGAAGCCGACATTTGCAGTATATATTATACCTAATTCTTTCAGAGGGTTTTGTTGCAAGCAATAAGGACAGAAGGTGCCAACCTGCACCCCAGTTCCTGTCAAGTATCTTCAAGAAACATAATAAATTAGTATAGCTTCGTGCATGCGTGGAAAAAGAGAAGGAAAAGAAAAGCATGTTCCGTGATTCTTATACTGACTTGCAATCCAGCATTTCCAGATGGGGAATTTCTACTGAGGATTTGCAACATAAATTCACGCAAGCATGAAGGGTCATTTCCCTGCACATTCACAGATTAGGAAATTTTTTATCGTGATTCTAACAAAAATACTTCTCAATGTTCAGTTTCATGCACATGATTGCAAAAGAATGTGCTATTTATTATCCTCATGTACTGCACTCATTCAAGTGTAACAAGAAATTTCAATTTATGGAAATTTATATTTATGCACTCAGAATATGGTGGATGATGTCCTTAGAGCTCTAAAAATAAATGTAGGGGCGACGAATAAATATGAAGTGACCAGTGACGGATCCAGAACTTGTAGCTTGTGGGGGCAAAATAATTTATCATATACAAAATAATTATTAATACCCAAATATTTTTTTTTTGCATCATCAATAATATAAAAGATAAATTTCATATATCAAAACTTTAGAAACACATTATAGCTTTCATGTTCAATCTCAAAGTACCAAAGTCATTAAAGAATCAAAAATAAAACTTTTAAAATTGTTTACGACGATATTTCATATTATGAAAGTATTGCAAAATCTTCTCATTTTCAATGTTGCAAAATATATTTTTCTCAATGAATGTAGTGGTTAATCATATTTCAATGAAAAAATGATAAAACAATGAACGAGTAAGAGATAAACATACTTTAGAGAACAAATTTGCAAATACAAACTCTCTAAAATCTCCATAAACTTGAAAATTTCTTCAATTAATTCTCTTGGTCTTGCACAACTTTAACCTTGAGTAGACTATAGTGATTTTTTTTTCTTTTTTGAAAGTTGTATTTGTTTACACTTCTCAAGTAATATGTCTTTTGAACTTCCATTTTGTTATTTATGTTTTTCCTTATACATCTATTAATTAATTGGATACTTTACACAAAAATATCATAGTTTAGTTGGTTAATTAAACTTACCATTACATTTAGCTTAGAGGTCCAAGGTTTGAGTCTAGTGAGTGGGGGCAATACTTAATTTTTTGAAAATTTTTAGTGGGGGCAAAAGTAAAAATTTTGTTAGGACAAATATGAAAGATTATAAAACTTAGTAGTGCATTTTGAGAAAAAGAAATTTCACTGGGGGCAACTGCCCCCAATGTACATGTTGTACATCCGTCCCTGCCCATCCCCGTCCCCATTTGAAGAGCGGGGAAAAATATTTTCTCCCCATCCTCGCCCCATTTCACCTAAAAATATTTCTCATCCCCTACCTCGTCGGGGCGGGAATTACGGGACCCATCAGGTTCGGGTGAAATTGCCGTCCCTAATTCAAATTATGGAAAGCAAAGTAATTTGGTAGGTTGTTTTGGTGGGAAACCTTTCAACCTCGAAAAAGAACCAAGTAGAAACCCTAAGATGGGAGAAGGATTCAGGTTGATATGATCTCATCCCATCGAAATCTCTTGTATGTATGTTGATGATGAAGAAGAAGCCATTGCAGATGAGTTGTTTCAGAAGAGGAGATGTTGTGTGGGCGAGAGCTATATACCCACATTCATGGTGGCCTGCTCTGGTTCTCAGGACTGACACCTTCGGCGTCCTCGTCTCCTTCTTCGATTCCTATCCTCCGCCGCGCTATTTTCTAGAATCACAGCTCTGTTCCTTCTCTCGGAACTTCCGATCCCTCGTCCAAACCGTCCAGATCGGCACGCCCTGCGACGAGATCCTGAATCGGGCCTTGACTTTGCTGGCTCGGAGGGCTAATCTCCGCCTCAAATGCTCTTGTCAGGAACCGCCGGAGGCCAACAATCTGGCGGATTTGGGATGGGATTGTGAAGGACAAGCTCTTGAGGCGGCGAATCGGTTCCTTCCGGCGGAAGCCTTAGGGTTTGTGCTTGGTACGGCGGTTTCGCCTTGGATTGAGGATGAGGAGCTGGTTGTTGCCGTCACGGCGTCGGCGGAGATCAAGCGATTTCGGAGATACTGTACGGTGAAGCGAAAATTGATGTACCGGGAGGGAAGGGTTCTGGAAGAAGACACTGTGACAAGTATGGGAGCTTTTTATTTTATCTGATTTTCTTATTGGGTTCTTGATTTCATAATTTTCATCTTCATTATCACAGTTATTGATAAATGGGTGGTTTCATGAACACACTTTAGATGATTAAGAGATTCAACTTAAGTATAGGCTGATACTTGTGAACTCAATGTGTCTATAACCATAAATTCATAATAGGTTATTTAGTCACCAGAAAATGTGATTTGAATAAGGTACTGAGGTTGGAGTGAAATTTGAAAGTAATTCCTTTAGATTGAACATCAAATGTTGCTTGGCTTAAGACTAGCTGAGCTAGCTAGTGAAATGACTGTGATTTTGGGTATGATTTCGTAGAATATGATCGTTGATAGTTGGTTGCTTAGCTAGTTTCCTTGCAACTATAGGCCACACTTAAGAGTGTTTTGTAATGGTATAAGAAGCACATTAGCTTGAAAATAATAACCAAATAATTAGCTTACTGATACTCTAATGCATGGCTATAATTAGAGATTATGGCTTCTAAAGGGCATGTTTTGGTTAATTTCTCTTCATAAAACTGCTCAAAAGCCTTCTATTTGCATTTGGTCCTTCACTGTATAATTATCTCCTTACATGGTATCAGTGACCTAAATGTCACAAGTTTGAGTCTCACGTGCAAAGCGATAGTGGGCTTGCATATGAGGAGACTTCCACTATTTGTTAGATTTTCTTATTCTCAGTTGTTTATTCAAACTTGGTCTGAGGAAGTGGATAATATCTTGACAGATTGTGTAACAAATACTACAAATATGGAAGGGTCGTTGGAACCATTGCACGAGGTTGAGGTCAATTGTCCACAGTTAAAGAAGCGGGTTGAAGTTGTACAACCTTCTCCTGTCCAGCCTTGTTTGAAGTTGCGCAAGACTAAGCCCTTTTTCTCACTCAGTAGAGCCTATGCATATCTGCAGAAAAATGGAGATCCAGTTAAGATAGATTTATTTGATGCTTTCTCTCCAGGGTCTCTGTCAATGTTTGACGTTCCTCTCCTAGAGCACACGTCTCAGTACAGCAGTATTGTTGAGATAGACAACTTTCAGGAACGCAAAGAGAATTTTGATATCATAAACGATGGTACAACCCGAACATCATATGTCAGTATGCTCAAACCTCAAGGAAGCACTGGCAAGTCAAAGGATAATTATCAGAAGTGCAAATCTGATGTTGAGGTTCGCGGAAGTGCAAAAGGGGGTTGGGGTGTGGATGTCCAAGTTGGTTGTATTTCCCGTTCCAGGCGACCTTCTGCTTCTCAATTACTGCTTAAGAATGTACTTGGAAATCATTCCAGCAATGACGCGGTTTGTGGTGGCAATGTGGTGACCACAAAAGGCCTTCTGTTACCTCATCTCAGTACCGATGAGTTCAAGACTCGGTGCAGAAATAGTCATTGTGCTACTTCTATTGCAAACAATGGAGAAGTAAACATTGTTTCTCCTAAAGAGAGAAACAAGGAGAACAAAGTAAAAGAGCTTCATCAACATGATGCTGCTGACATATCATTGAACTCACAGCTGAATCAGCAGCCAAAAGTGCCTGAATCTAGCCATTCTACCACTCTGCACATGAAGTTCCCCAAGGGCTATTACGTGCCTTCCAAGGAGGAGTTGGTAAGAAAATTTACTTCATTCGGTTCAGTAGATCCTTTGAATACAAAGGTTTCTCCATATACAGGTGCTGCTAAAGTGGTATTCTTAAACCACATTGATGCAATGACAGCTTATGAATACGCTAAGAGGAAAAAGGTCTTTCGGGCTCAAGTAGATGTTCGGTTTTGGCTTTGATCCATACAATTACTAGTGAATCACGCCTGGATATGAGAAGAAAACTCACAATGTTATTGTTAGGTTTCTGATGAAAAGGTGAATCAGGTAATTATTGTTGCTTTGAGATTTTTTTGGTGCTGAAACTGATAGGTAGTGCACATCTTCATTCATGTTTGTTGTAATCAGAAGAGATGGTTTGCAAGCAGCTAGCCGTGTATTGCAGATAGATTGTTTTCATATTTTGATCTCTAGATATATGTATTGTTTGTAAATATTTAAATAGACCATTAGTCTTATGTAGAGCAAGTTGAAAGCTACATCTATGATATTTTATGTACTGTCTGTGATAGAACAGAAAAGTAGAAAACATGAATTGGGAAGAGAAATAGAAAACATGTAACAAGGAGCACTTACTTAATACTGCAAATTTACTCTTATGACCTTATAAACATGTGCGGTAACAAACTCAATGAGTACTAACTTATTATATTAATACTAACGATAATTTATGCATATATAATTAATTTTTATTAAAAACGAAACAAGACACTCATTTGATGACTAAAATGCAAGACAAATAGAACACTCGTTTTGAGATGGAGTGAATATTTGAATTATGTAGAAACTATCAGTTAATTCATATTAGTTACTTCTCCCTCACATTATCGAATTTTTAGGATTTGTGTGCAGTACGAAAGAATGTGACTCTCCTAATCATCTTATGGGTAATCTTCAACATGGGGCACACTCATGACTCGTATAATTGTTATACAAATATTTATTCTACAAATTACTTTACCAAAAAAAAATTTATATATATATATTATATTTCTGTCCAGAACTAGTGTCTCACACTCTCATTTTTACAAAAAAAAAATAAGAATTTTTAGCTAGGAATGTACTTTCTCTATTATACCCCCGTATATCTTTTTTGTAATATAATATTATTATTTTACCCTCTGCCCCGGATCACCTTAGAACCGAACCGGCTGGTACAGTCCAGATTTCAAATAATTGGCTACTCCCAAAATATTCATTCCAGTTCCAGATTCCACCAGGTTCTCTATTTAAGGGTAGAATAGTAAAAAATCGTGAATCAAAAGGGTAATATGGTAAAGAAAATCAGATGATTTAAATTTGAAAGAAAAAAAATGTGAAGAACAGTTGTAGTCTCTGGAACGTTCGAGCAGCTCCTTAGACTCCATCACCTTCCGCTTCACTCGGCCATAAGAAGGACTCTTCCTTCCCCTGTGCCCTGCATCTTTTTGTCTTCCACAACACTCCACACACACACACACACACACGATTCACCTTCGTCTTCTTCATTTCTCTGTCTCTGCATATTCTCTCTCCAGAAAATGAGGTGAGCCCTCTCTTTTCTTTCAATTCATTGGTCATGCTTTTTTGCTTGTTGAATGCAGTGAGTCAATCGATCATGGTCTCTCTCTTGAATTCTGTTTTCTTGATGATCGTAGCATGTTTCCAACTGGGCTGTGCACACAATCCTGTTTGAGACATTTTGTACTTCTCCAACTCTCTTTGATCCCTATTTTCTCTTCATGCTCATGTATCATGTTGTCGTTTTATGTGGATTGAATCTACTGAGCCAGTCAATCATGGTTTTATTTTCTTTAATGTTGCTATCTTGATGATTCTAGCTTATTCCTGAACTGGGTTGTTCATAGAATCTTGTTTTAGCCCTGCTCTTTCACTGCGTGTGATTGTTGGACCCTGTTTCTCACTTCTTTTTTAGTGATTGTGTCTTGTGCTACTAAAAATGATATTTTTACTTAGATAGAAGAACTCTATATGTGTATAGCATGGCTGATTGTGACCTATCTGTACTTTTCCTCAATGAATTTGAGGACTAATTAACTGAGGGTTTGCAGTTTTAGCAATGTGGATTCAAGATTTATGCAAAATTGTGTGTATTGATGAGCTTTTCTACATGTTGCAGCCGGCACCCGATGGTGAAGTGGGCTCAAAGATCTGACAAGATCTACATCACTGTTGACTTGCCAGATGCTAAGGATGTGAAGCTCAAGCTTGAGCCTGATGGGAGGTTTATCTTTTCTGCCTCCAAGGATGGGCTTCCTTTTGAAGTTGACATTGAGTTGCTTGATAAGATCAATGTTGAGGTGCATTGGATTGAGCAAGACTTGACTCTTTTAGATTGGATATTTAATTTTCATGCTAACATATGTTTAACATAGTGTATTATTTATCGATTTTGTTCAGGAGAGCAAGTTTAATATTGGTGTGAGAAACATTGTTTATGTTATAAAGAAAGCCGAGAAAAAGTGGTGGAGCAGGCTGATTAAGCAGGAAGGAAAGCCTCCTGTTTTCCTCAAAGTTGATTGGGACAAATGGGTTGATGAAGATGAGGAGAATGGTAGGTTTTAGTTGATCTGATTTGTGTTTTCTCTAGTCATGGCCTTGTGTTAACTGTTAAGTAGCTTTGCTAATGGTTTATGATACTTTTTTGTAACAGAGAAAGCTGGAATGGATTTTGATGACATGGATTTCTCGGTAAGAAGCAAACCTAAATAACAACGAATCTCTCTTCTTAAATCTTGTTAATTCATGCTTGGCGTGCTAATATTGTGAGCATCAAAATAGCTAGCAGTAGAAGGGAAAATAAACAATTTGTAGGCTTGTAAACAAGTTGACAAATGCAATATTATGGGGTTTAGAAGTCTAGATTCTTTGATTTACAGTCTGCTTGCATTTCCTGGTTGCTTATTCTGGTCGTAAACTCATGGTATTAGATTTGCTTATTCAATTTCCCGACTATACAGCTTTAGGGTTTAGAAAGATTATGGGAAGGGATGGAGTAACATGTTCTAATGAGTGTAATAGAAAAGCTTTCAATGTTGCAATAATTTGCAACCTCCGATCCCTTGTCAGGAGTTCAATGTGCTGACTAAAATATCTAAATTTTGTGCAGAACTTAGGCATGGGTGATGATGATTATGATATGGATGAACCAGGGGATGATGAAGGTTAGATATTCTATAAACTTTGTATCAATTGACATTCCCGAGAAACTAGTCAACAATTTTCTACCTGTTCACTTTAGTGCAAACTTAGAGAAAAGAAATGGGATGTGTTAAGAGGATCGAGAAAATTTTGTCTTTGCAGTGTGGTCATAATGTGCTTATATTGTTATAAGTAGTTTATTGATATATATGGGTTTTGAACTTGTGAGTTGTGATTTGGATTCTGCAGAAGAAATCAAAGAGAAAGAAGAGAAATCCAAAGAAAAAGAAGAACCCATTGCTTCAGGGACTGAGGAGGCTAAGGCTTGACTGTCTTGGGAAACAATGAGGTCAAGTACTCTTGGAGATTGATTTCCTAAAGAAGTTTAGTGTCTAGTACTTTGTTAGATTGCAGATGTATCTTTGTGTCATTTTGAACCATTTTGTGCTTAAAATCTGTCTGTTTTGTCTTGAACAGTTCACATTTTGGAATTGGAAGGAATGATAGTATTTTGAGTAATCTGATTTGTATTGTTATTTGATGTAAAATTATGTGAAGTTATTTGGCATTTATGCATTTAACATTTCCTATTACCAAAACTCAAAAACAGTGATGGTACAAACTACAAACCCAGAGAGAGCAAAATTAGGCAACAATAGGCGATTTGTTTCCATTTGTAAAAGAACCATAAAATGACATTACTGTACACAATAGCTACTCAGCAAATTGCTGCTATTTAGCAAGCAAATGGGCTGGGGCTATAATGCATGCATTGCAATGCACTGTTTACCATTTTGAGTTTTCTTCTCCCAACCAAAAAAACAAAAATTATGTGACTCTACACTCTACAATCCAAGTAATTATGTTACAACAATCTTCTTAATTAATTATTTATCTTCATCTTCTGATTCATTCTTCTAACTCTACTTGTTACGCCGAATAGCTAAGAATGGTTTGAATGTCATAATTATTCCAATGGCTTCTATCACATTCAGTATGAAGAAAATCATCTGGACGCCTGCGTGATTAAGATCCCAAATAATACCATTAGCGATCAGAGCTCATTTCATCACATACCACTATATATGTATAACTGTATGATTAAATAAAAGTTTGGTATCGAACCTGGGAGGAACGCAGCATGCTGACGCTTTTGTGCCCAAGATAAACTGAAACGACGGAGATTAAAAGTGTGAACATCATTTGAGAAAATATGTAGGGTTTGTTGGGTCTTATTTGCATATATCTTGAATCTCGTCTGGTTTTCTTTGGAAATGATCAAAAGAAAATTGACTTCCACAAAATCTATCATAGTATGCAACTATACTTGTACTATGATTTCAAGATCACAAGTCAGCAACATTAACGTTGCACCAAGACTCACCCTCGGTAATAAGAGCTTTAATATTATAATACAAAGCACAGATAACTCTCATTTATGCATTTTACCATCAACTAATTAAAAGACCAGAAACCAGTAAGACACTTACAGAACACCTCCTCCAGCTGGACCAGCCGCTTTAAAAAGAGACATCGCAGTCATAGAAATGCCATTGGCTGCTCCTCTTTGGTGTTGATCCTGTTATATAATAATATTCAACGTAATTTCAGCGTTGTTGAATAGATGAAAAAATATAACTGCAAAATGTATTGGAAAACGTGGAAGGAAAAATTACCACAGCATTGTTTTGCAGAATGAACAAGGCGGTAATAACAGTAACCTGGTTACGTAGAACATATTTAGTTAGGGGAAAATGTATCCCTAGAGAAAAAGGAAAACAAGAACAATATACAGAAACCAGGCACATTAATCAGGGACAAATTACTATATGCATGAATATAAATCAGCTACTTTAGCAAAGTACTAGTGAACAAGTCTTATAAATGCGTACCCCCAATACATTCTTCAATGCTGATGCACAATATACTAACAAAGTTTGGCAAAGTCCTGAGGTCATGGCTATAAAGGGGTAAGTTGCCAACAGAGGTATGGATAAAACCTGCATTCATCGATAACAGATCCATGACAACAAAAAAAAACTTGTCAAAACAATTGGGTGAAATGGTGAAATGCCTTAAGGCATACTATCAGGTTGAAAGTTTACCCCTGCAAAGCGACCTAATGTTAGGTATCCAAGAAATCTCTCCGCCACTGGATATATTGTGAGTTGATAGACAATGAGACCCACACCTACAAGTTGGATCAGTGATTTAGGTCACCCAACACACGTAAAATGCTACATTTGATGTTGGCATTAACTGTTAATTTTATTTGTTCATATCAAAGTTTTGCGTCTGAGTTCAGAGAAGAGCAAAGCTGTGAGAAGTTCCATACAAAATAGCTAAATATACAAGTGCAGAGTATTCATTGTATACCTGTTATTGAAAGAACTTCACCAACTTTCTCAGTTGTATAGCTCAAACCCCCATATTTTTTAGAGCTGACGGCCCATAGTGAAAAGATCTACAGCAGAAACGTGTCAGTTATCACATCCAATCCCTTCTTTATGTGGACTATTCATAGTATTTTCAAGAAAAGAACACTAGACTATTTCACCAGCAGAATATAAATTCATCAACGTAATAATGGAATCGTGTGTACCTCAGTGTAAGCCATATCATGAAGAGAGAAAACACAATAAACCATGATTGATGACATCAAGGGCCAATTCTTTAAAAGGTTTCCATCAGAAGTTGATTGTCTTCCTTCAACTTCTTCATCTGACTCTTTTACATTAGATTCCAAGGCGTCGTAACAATCTTCTGATGATTTTTTGTTTTCAGGGTGCATGTGCAATGTCTCCTGCAATAAAGAAGAAATTTTGTAACCCAACAGTTGCCAACTATAGCTGATATAGAAGAGTATTAAATTTGTTTCTATAGCAAATTGTAGATATATCAGGGCAAGTAACAAGTTAGATAACTTATCAACCATTTTCTAGATGTGATATTAAGAGGCAGGAAATAGTAATTTATAAGAAAATAACGAATACTTGACATGAATAAATGGGTTTCATCTGAAAGACCAATGTAACAAAATTAGTGGAGAACTGAAGGAAACAAAATATGTACCGGAAGCCAGCAAGTTGCAACTGTTACTGCGAACGCAAAAATTGAAATGCAAAGGCAGGGCAAGAAGTATGGAAATCTGCATGAAATAATAACCTTAGAACATAATGCTACTCCAAACAATAACATAAAATGTCAAATTTAGACATAAACAGCATCATGTAAGAAGTTAAGGTGTGATTTAGTTACCTCCCAAATAAAGATTCTTGGGAAAATATGTGTGGATACTTCTCGGCCGGCTGAAATAGTATATAAACATAAGAAATGTATGTCACAAATTTGCAGTGATGGGCCAATGAAAAGATATTACATTATATACATTATAAATGTAAGTCATAAATAATGTAACGTAATATAGATTTCCCTCCGAGATTTTAAAATTATACAACTGACCCTGTTTTTCTTTTTTTACTTTGGTTCCATTATTTTTACACATTTGCTTATCTATGAATTAAATCATGACGTACGTTTTATGAATTCCCAATGTCATCCACTAGCTACAGTTGGAAAAAGAAATGACAAAGTACACCAAATGTCAAGAATCACATTGTCTGTTTAAAGATTATTATATTCTCCACTTGTATATGAAGTTAATTGCACCAAATCAGATGCAATATGTTGTGTTGCATGCTATTGAAATATGAATTTGTCCTCATCAGAACCTGATTCTCATGCCCCTGCCTCGTATGAAAGGATAAAAGATCCTGCAAACTTTAGCATTAGTGATAGAGGGACGAGAAATTCAAGTACCTGGGCAAGGAACCCTCCCAAGGATGGACCGATGATCAATCCTATTCCCCACGCTGAACTGATCTGTAATAAAGTTATTCCTGTCAATGCGAACTATGAAATCTACTACCGAGAAATAGAATTCATACTACAAGCCAATAAAAGCTTACTGTTGATAGTCCTAAAGCTTGATACTCCACACGGAAAATTTCACCCGCATAAGCCTGATCATTGAGGGACTTAGTTAGGCATACATATAGTGATTCAACCCAAATTGTTGCTATGAAGACAGATAAATACTATAAAATGTAGCATAAGTTGGAACCTTGATGGGTCCAAGTAAACCATTTAAACTTCCGAGTAGAAACCTCGTAGTGATGGCCATCCAAAAGGTTGTGCTAAGGCCAAACAGAGTGTTGAAAACAACCCTGAGACCAATTGACAAATGAGATCACGATGTGAACAAAGGGATGGATAAGATAAATTCACAAGTAAATTGCAGTTTCTTACACTGCCGAAGTCCCCATAAGTATCACAGGCCTTCGCCCTATGCGATCAGCCACCACTCCACAGAAAACAGAAGTTAAAGCTCTCCCAAGCATGAACGAAGCCCCTTCAATCATTAGCATGACGGTTAGAGACACTCCAAAACGAATTTAAAGGTAATTGTCATAGAAAGTATACTCATTGGAAAACAAGTACAGAAAATTAAGCTTACCGACATAACCAGCATAGTAACCAATATCTTCCTCCCTTTTCGCTATATGAAAATCCCTAACCTGGAAATAGAAATGAAAACAAATAAAACAAAGTTCCATGCTATTGTATATGGCATACAAAACCAAAACCAACACTAAATCATTAGACAAAAAAGAATTGAGATTAGTCAGGACCACCTAAAACCATGCACACACTCACCATGAAATATAGGAAAGGAAAGAGAGATGAAACTGGCAGTGCTGAAAAGATACAAAAAGAGAATGAACCATTAATATAGGTCTTAAACAATCAAAAAACAGAATTTGCTCGCTCGATACAAAAGAAACAATGCGAGAGGTTCACTCACTAGTGCAAAGCACAACAATCCATATCGAGACAAGCTCTCTAATGGGCAATCCTGGACGAGACTCCTTGAGCTTATCAACCTTACATCCCGGACAGTTCTCATAGAATTC
>JAYMSZ010000163.1:0-26049 GCA_036897665.1 Pelargonium citronellum
TTCTGTCAACGAGTTTTAGGAGTTTTGTGTTTTGTGTTTGATTTCATATTGACCTTTAATTTGTGTTTTATTATTGGTTTTTTTGTTGAATTTGTGTGTTGTATTTAGTTTTAATTTGCAAAACTTTCTAGTTTTGGACAAAAAATCATATTCCGGCAAAAATTTCCAGATTCCGGCGGTGTTATGAAGTTTACAGCGACATATTAAGAACATGTTCTTGGTTAATGAAGATGAAGTTAAGGGTATTTTTGGAATTTCACTAAAAGTTAGGTCATGTTCTGGGCACATAATCAAATAGTACCAATTTCGTCAAATATAATTGACAAAAAGGTAGAAGAAAAGGATATGGGGTCCTACTGTTGAATAAGGGGTGCCTAGTGCAGAAGGTGTAAAAGACAGGGGGTCCTTCTGTAATTACTCCTAAATTATTTCTTACGTGTCCTGCGAAGAATACAAGTTACACAAATAAGTTTATTACTGATTGCTTGAAACTCTTCAAATGGATTAAAGAGGGAGGCATGGAAATTTTGGATTGCAGATCTTATGTCCGAAAATCTGATTTGTGTTAAAAGGGTAAAATGAAGGGATAATTATTGAAAACTATCTTGTCTAATACACATTTTGCAATGGATTACCCTAAACTTTATTTCTTCACTTTTGACTACCCTAAACTTTTAAATTTTGATTATGTAGCGTTAAATGGGCGAAATGACCAAAATACCCTTTGTCATTTTAACTTTTGACTACCCTATATTTTCATATTTGTGTCAAATGTTAGAGTTTGAGTTAGATTTGTGTTGGTTGAACAAATTTTGGATTTGTGTTGGATTTTTGTTGGGTTTGTGTTGAATTTGTATTGGATTTTTAGTTAAATGTTAGAGTTTGTGTCGGTTGAAGAAATTTTGGATTTGAGTTGGGTTTGTGTTGGGTTTGTGTTAGTTTTTTGTTGGATTTGTGTTTGGTTGAACAAATTTTGGGTTTGGGTTGGATTTGTGTTGAATTTGTATTTGGTTTTTGTTGGATTTGTGTTGTTAGATTTGTGTTGAGTTTGTGTTAGATTTGTGTTGAGTTTGTATTGAATTTGTATTGTTTGATCAAAAAGTAAGCGAATTTTTCTGTGAAATTTTGAAGTTTCCGGCGAACATTCATGAACTTTTTCTTAACCAATGAAGAAGAAGAAGGGTAATATTGTCATTTCATCATGTGTACAACACATGATGAAAGATGATATTTTTCCGTCCATTTCCGTCCATTTGGACTGGCTGAATCAAAATTTGAAAGTTTAGGATAGTTTAAAGTTACGAAATAAAATTTAGGATAATCCATTACAAAAAGGTGTATTAGACAGGGTACTCTTCAGTAATTATTCCTAAAATAAATCAAAGCCCATGAATCAGAAAATTTTGTCTGCATTGCCAGTGGCAAGTGAAGCAACTGAGATTCAGGAATATGCAAAAGAAAATCACCACCTTTTCAACTCCTTGAAGGACCAATTCAAGGGGGATTCACAAGGAATGTAACTAAAAACCTGTACAACCATTAAACTTGCGAGTCTGCTACCTACAAGTTGGTTCAATTTGGCAACTAAAAATCCTAAACATCTCAAGTTTACACTAGTCACTTTTAATGCAAAACCAGGAAACACATGGCCACCAATGTAATGCACTGCTGGTGCTGCGGTTAGAACTATTGTCCGTGTGACCTCCACAATTGTACAAAATGTATTTTAGAATGTAGGAAGGAGCGGGTCAATTCATTCGTGCAAGACGCAACTTCGTTCAACCTCCCACCTACTTCTAGACAGCAAGACGCAAGTTCATTCTCCATGCTGCCATCATCTGCTGCTTTCGGTGAAGTTGCCACTGAATATTAGCCATGATA
Organism: Pelargonium citronellum; assembly: GCA_036897665.1. NCBI lineage: Eukaryota > Viridiplantae > Streptophyta > Magnoliopsida > Geraniales > Geraniaceae > Pelargonium > Pelargonium citronellum. The sequence goes on from JAYMSZ010000163.1 coordinate 1,882, forward strand.
ACTCTCTCCTTCAGAACTGAGCAGCAGCTCTGCTGTCCAGCAAGAAAAATTATCAGATTTGTGAACAAATTGAACTATAAAAATGTGCTTTCATGAAGCACAGTCACTTGTTGTTCACTTTTTCCCTACCATATATAGACAGGAAACCCAAATCCAAGAATTTTCAATCCATTATCTGAACGTATAACTAGGGATGATTTTAAAAGTTGGCTAGTTTTGTGTATTAAGAGTTCAGCTAATAAGACTAATTTCTTCTCGTCTATGTATCTCCCATGCAAGTCAAGGTTGACAACAAGCAGCCCTGATTTTTATAGGTTTGGAATTGGGAGGAAGAAAAATCATGAAATATAAATTAAGATATTATCTATCTTACCATCTTCTTCTTCTTCATCTCCATTCTGACTTGTGAAGAAAGGAGTGAGGTAGTTCCTATCAAATGCTGTGAATGATGTGGTGCTGCAGAGGGGGAGACAAAATTAGATTCTCAAAAACAGAAAGAGAAAAAAAGGGAATCTTATCCAGATGTTACCTCTTGTGAAACTCTTTGAGTTTCATCCTGATTCTGTTCCCTGATGAAGGTCCATCCTCAGCGTAAGAAGGTGCTACATAGCCATGGTTCCCTTCAACAGGCTGAAAAATAAAGAAATAAGATAAAAATAGTCAACATTAGTTACAAGTTCATTCTTCATCAGGGTACAATCAGAATTCTATTTTCAACTATTTAACCATCCATAAACCTAAACAGTTCATAAAATCTATATCCTTACAACTGAATAAAACAGTATGTGCATGCAGCCAGGATTCAACAATGACAGTTGCATCCAATACCTATATTACGCTAAGTCGCTAACAGACCGTGCTTAAGATTCATCCCAATGACAGAAACAGAAAGCACATAAATCTTTCACGGTAAATCTGACAACGATTATTATGGCATTCCATTTAAGAGTAATTCAATTACAAGTAGTGTCAACGTGTCATTCATGATGTCCTTAATCTGAAAGGTATTAGGTCAACTAAGAAAACTAGAACATTGCACAAGAAGTCCACAAGTTCACATGCGAACCAATATACAACCCATAATAGTCTTTGTGGGTTTAAAAGAGGCCCACATGACATGACAGGTGAACAAGCAAACTATACTTTGTTACTTTTATGATTACCAAAACTGCCTCTAAGGTGGTTTGGAATGCACATTGCATGGAGATTAGTGGCCCCACGACAAAAGGTGAAAGAATTTAGTTAGGATAAACTAAAAGGGGTAGGGGTACACCTAGTTATAGCGGAAAGAAGTAATAAAAAAGATATGATTATCTATGAATCTGAGGTGGAGATACCTTAAATAGGATAAAGTGGAGGAGAAAACAATACAAGATTGCAAGAAGTTTTGGTAAGAGATTCACATATCCTAAAGTTGTGTTTGGAAGCTTGTATTTGATTCGAAATCTATCATTTGAAATGTTGTATTTCTAATACAAATACAATGTTTGGAAAATCATAGAATTTCAAATGACATGGTAATTGTCATTTGAAATCTCATGGTGTAGACATGTTTTGAATGTTATTGGATTTGAGCCAAGTACAAACCTACATTCTAAGGTTACCCAAACACTTAATTTGGCTCCAATTTAGCATTTTCAAACTAAATGTTGCTTTATCGTTATGGTATGCTTAAGAATGCAAGTAGTAAAATCAGACGCAGGAACATAAATTAACATTTTTTTAATGAACTGTAGAACTCACTCCGATTAAAGTGTCATCACGGGTGAACACATCATGGCCATCACCTACAACATGTAAAGCTTCCAGCATGGTACCAGTTGAACCTCCAATTAGTAATACCTGAGAAATTGTTTAAAAGATCAGAGGTAAATCACAAAAATGAGCAAGACAAAAGTATAACATAAGTAACTCATGCTGAAAGAGCCATTATGACATATAAGTAGTTCAAAATTTTCAATATTAGGATGGGACTCCCATCCTGAAAGGTCAAATGCTTATTAAAACGAAACAATATTGTACATAGATAGATACAGCAAAGAAGAAGAATAATAATGCTCTCGTTCCCATTTTATGGTTCCTATTCCCATAAAATATAACCCATACACAACCTTAGTTTCCTAAGGTCCAGCCTGCTGATAAGAGTTTCACATAGTAATAAATAAACTTAAAACTACTGGCTCTCATCAAGTGAAAGAATAGGGAAAAGGATATACAGTGGTTTCCAAGGATATTCATACTCAAAGTGGTTATTTTGATGCGTGTCATATGATAGTATGATTTTTCTAAACCCCACATGTTCTGAGATTTTTCAATCATCATTGCATGATTGACCCCTAGTTGTTCCTAGAGTCAGCAAATATCTAAGATATCAGAGAAAATCATTAGACCCCTAACTTATTAGTTGAGCCTAGATGTGTCAGATATTATTCATGAGCTGCTTCGGCTCTCATGAGATCTCTCGATAGAGAAAGATCTATTGATTAAAGCAAGCCATTACCACATGGTAAAATGTGTCTGAGTGTGCACTTCACAAATAGTTGCAAGAGGAACAATGTGCCAAATTGTTAAACTTAACTTCAACCTAAACGCATAGTTGATAGATAGAAGGCCCAATTAATAATTAAGTGGTCAATGGGTCATCAACTACACATTCTTCAAATGTAAGATACTTCAACACTCCCCTCACTTGCTGAACTGGCAACACAACTTGCCTTGCACATGACTATGAAATATGAAAGAGGCAACTCAAACACGCCACATAGGCTCAAGACCAAACTAGGTCTGACAGCATGTTAAATAATACTCCAACGTCCAACCTAAAGGCCAAAGTAGATCGATGGATAACCAAATCAATATATCAAGTGGTCATTAACTCCACATTCTTCCAATGTGGAATGCTTCAACTCGAATGATATAAAGTGTGGGGTGAAGAAGCAAGATGTAGAAGACCTAGAATAGACAAACTGGGATCTGGAGATGGAATAGTAGCACTAGAATAGAATAGAATAGAACGATAAGAAAATGCATTGCTTAGAAGCCTCGGGATGGAAACACGTAACTTCAGATGAGATAAGTAGAATAAGATACGTAACGTGTGAATGGGACAACATAAATCACTTTTAAAGTTATTGGAATCAAATGAAGGTTTATGAAGACAGAGAAGGCTAAAAAAGTAGTTAAGATCTAATTCAGGAATGTTAAAGGGAGCTTTTGCAAAGGATTTGACAGGCCCCAAGTAATACGGATTTGGTTAAATCGTGATGTTAGAGGTCAATGCAAGCAAATAACGAACTAAAAGGTACTGCCTAATGAAGAACAAAGTAAGAGAGTGGCTATCCGTCTCATTTTTATACGGTTCATGATTTACACGTGCATCCCAGTCTTGAATTTAACAATTTTGTTATAAAGTATTTTGAAATTGACAAGTTCTTGTAACAACTAACAACTACACGTGGGGAAGACTCCATTTTTACAATCTTTCCTATGTAAACTCCATAGCCACATGGGGAAGATAAAACTTCCATAAAATAAAAAGAAATGGAAATGCATGTTGTGTACGTATATATGTAATGTAACATATATAGTCATACTGAAGAAACCAAATTCAAACCATGTAATTTGGTTGAACTCTAAGCCTAAGCAAATGAGACCCAACGGATAGTATTTGTAATGTAAACAACTTTCAAATTCTGGTTTAAGTTATGAATAGCGAGAACGAGATATATCCAACTTTTTCAGAAGGTAAGTGCTTCTTACATGCTCAAATTTCACCAGCTATGAACAAAAGGCATTGATGCGAAGATTAAATTCAGCTTGCTTACTGTCAAAACAACTATTGCAGTAGTAGCACTGAAAATTGTCTGGCCATGTCCTTCAGGAAGATCATGAACTGATTGCAGAGCGAGGGCAAAAGCCATAGCCCCTCGGAGTCCTTCCCTCATATACAACAGTTATTAGGCAATATTACTAAAGATTAAAAAACAAATTCAAACAGTCAGCAACTCTCACTCTCCTTACCACTATACCAAAGAGCCTTTCGATGCTTCATAGGTATTTTTCGATGAGCAGGTCGAATTAAATTGACCAAATAGGCACAAGAAAAGACATTTGCAGCCCTAAAAAGAATAAGGCACTGCCCGATTAGTTTCATAGCACCACGCTGGAAAATAAAAGTATAACGAACTATCCATCATCAAAGAGTCTTAAAATTAACAAATAAAGTGCACATACCTTGCAACTATAATAAACAACTGAGGGAAGCACAACCAAGTTAAGGAGAATCACAAAAAGTTTCAGTTACAATGAGAGAGAGAGAGAGAGAGAGGGAGGGAGAATTGTGAAATTAATCTTTGGATAAATGTTACAAGGATACAACAGAGAAAAAGATGAATCCAGCATGCGACCAACTATGCTGTTCCATAGCAATATCAAATCCCATGTATATGAATCTGCAAATCAAACAAAAGCACAAGGCGTCATAAACATAGAACAATTCGACCACTCCGCATAAGAGAATGATGAAACGCATTCTTACACGAATGTCTCTGCCAAAGATGATATCAAATGGAAAAAAGCCGATACAAATCGTTGAGATTTTTCTGATAAATTTGAGTACGTGTAGTGCTTCATGACCTATAATAGAAAACAAATATTTCATAACTGTGCTTCAAAAAGTAACATGTAAATCAAACCAAGATATATCCGCTTACAATTCCAGTGAATAATATAGACACTATTCCAGATAGACCAAGACCTTCGGCAAGCATATACCTACAAATAACATAGTTTAACATTCAATTGCATCATAAAGCCAGAGTAAACTAAGACAGTCCCATAAAGCATGAAATGATAGTCCTGGAAATTGCTTACGAGAAATATGGGAAAAGAACAAAAAGGCAGCACTCCAAGTTCTGAAGACTGCATAAAGGATAACCCAAGTTTGGATCATGTCAGATATACTAAGCACAACCAAAAGTTGGGCAAAGAAAAGATAGCGCAGTACTTACTTGTCAATATCCAAACCAGCATACTTAAAAAGGTTTGGTGAGTTAAGGTTTCACACTTCACAGTACTTCCAATCAGTTAAAATTACTTAATTGTATAATGTCATATAAAAGAAAAAAAGAAGAAGAAGAAGAAGATTTGATTCAAAAGGATATCAAAGCAGAAGTAAATCCAACTGCAACACCTGTAGATTAACAGTAAATGAACTCTTAGTAATCTTGAAAACAACATAAAAATTAAAAGAGGTAAACAAAACATCTAAGACAGCATGTGCAATCTATCAAATCATTTATGAGAAACAAAAGAACAGAAAAAGGTATTCATGTAGATCTTCTTATGTAGGCATGAAACAACATTCCTCTCTTTTACTTGATAAACTTTACCAGTAAACCTCAGGTGCTGCATGTAATTTACTAAAAACCAGCTGGTTAGTGATCAGATGACAATATGAAAAGGGAAATGACTTATACACCTCCCAAAAATCTAATTTGGGCAGCTTGAACCCTGAAATTCTTAGTCAAGGCCTAAAAGCTCTTGCATTACATTTTGTCTTCAACTTAAAAAAACTTTTTGTTTTATTCTGTAATCTGTAATGAGGAAAGCCATCTATTCTCATGGGAAGTCTTTTTCAGTTCATCTTACATGGAATAGACTGCAAAATCAGACAAATGCAGCCATGGAAAATGGACCAAAGAGCGTATTACCTCATTAGAAGTATAAGGGATTAGTAGTCCAAACTTAGATGTTCAGGGTAATCTAGATAAATAGTAGTTTAGGGGATGGGCAAAACGTTATTCTTTATACAAAAGAATCCATATTACAGATATAGCTCACTCACAATAACACTTTTTACAGGACAATTATACTTACTCTAACCTTTCTTATTAACACTTCACACCATGTGTCTCACAACTGAGTTTGGAACACCAAATAACATACTTTGTCGATTATGAATGCACATTCCTCTTCTTCTTTAGGTATCATGAGGCATTTTTTGTAACACATACGCCAAATGAATAAAGGGTCAATGGCATTAAGGACTTTAAGTTTATCTTTTATTTTCAAATAAACAAATAACAATCACGTCATTTCCCAAACAAATGGGTCAGCTACATAAATCTTTTAGCAAAACTACTTGGCATCTTCTGTTCTTTACTCCTTCCTATATAATATGTTATCTCCTCAATAAAGAAGCGTTTATTACCATGTTTGCCTAACTATTTCTTTCCATATCAACTTTGACCTATCTCTACTCCTTTCAGTCCATCCAAACTGAATTCTCTCACTTTTCCTCGGAAGGTTCTCTGTTCATTTTCAAATATCCATTCTTTTCCATAACCATGACATTTATATTTAAACTATTATTACTTGTAAGAACGTTAGGGGTCTATGAACTCTCTTTAGTTTTACTTTTTATCAGCATAAATGTGCTACGGATTAGATTCTTCTCTAAGAAAGAGATGAATTAGAAATCATACAGTAATATACAAAATTCCATCAGCAAACATCTCTATCAATATTGGCATCTCTTATCTCGAACAGCCAATATAAATATCTCCCAACAAAGTCTTATTATATCCTACTCGCAAATTACACTCATGAAACACAAATATGATGTTTCTATAACATCATACCTAAAAAAGAGATCCAATTGACCAAAGGAAAACAATAAAACAAACAATAAGATTCACCTGCAGACATTGATCCAACAAAGGTCTCAAGAAACCTGATGATGATCATCAAAAAGTTTTGAGCAGACGATGCTTGACTTCTTACCAAGGACATAGTCCTACAAAGTAAAACACTGATTGATTTAGAACTGAATCTGAATCATATGTCACTGGGGATGATAGCAGGTTACTTTATGTACCTATACAAGGAAATTGCCATCTACCATTGTTGCAATATTCAGCAGAGAAGGACAAACAAAAACAGGTTAGCTTGAGCTAGATAATATGGAAATGAAAAAACTGCTCAACAAGAAGACTGAAACATTAACAGCACGAAACAACTCACGGCATCATTCAGGACAGATTCACCAAACACCAGAGCATAGAGGTTTGTGTCTGTGCCAAGTTCCTGCAATTAAGTCCACAACCAATATATTTTGACAAAATTCGGATGAGCCCCTGTTTTTCCATTAATCGGCTAGACTCAGAAAAAAAATCATGAGAATTGAAAGAAATCAGTAATTGGGCATGCAAATTAGGAGTTATTTGCTAATGGTGTGGCACTGGACTGAATTGGGGGGAGAAGGGGTGTTACTTACAGTATTACGAGTTTTCTTTATCCTCTGTTTGACACCTAATGGGTCATGTAACTCATTTGAGATAAAAGGCGTTGATAAATCTATTCATTCCTTACTTTCATTCTTAAAAACACTACACATCGTAATGGAGAATAATTTCAACAAATCACCCTTCAATCCAGTGAATGAATAATCTTTCATAGCATAGGCCATGCTATCCATTTGACAGGAAAGAGGTTGATAAATCTCTTCAAACCTCTTACTTTAATTATTAAAAAGACAAGGCATCATAAAAGTTAGAGACATAATTGCAAATAATTTCAGCAAATCATCCTTAAACATACTGAACAAATAATCACATAACATATAACATACTATGAATCATTTTAAGTAATCATGTCAAACAGAACATCACATGAGCATAAGTGGTTGCAGGTATACAAAAAGTTATTATGTTATATTATGTCTCCTTATTTCTGTAGTAAGGTTATGAAAAATGCATATAGTATTTTACATCATGTTCATGTTAATAATTAGCTATGTGAATCAAATACCAAATCACCTGAAAGATGGACAAGACAGTGACTGGATCTGTAGCTGAAATAAGAGCCCCGAACATCAGACATTCAACAAATGGAAGTCTGTACATCAGGTAGGCAGCACCACCAAGGTACCTATAACAGAAAGCATTTAAGAATGGTTTTATATAGATAAAAGGTCATAAAACCTATACATAATAGTTAAAAAGCTCGGATTTCATAAAAAGGGCACTACTTTGAAAAGAAATACTCACACTAGTACACCTGTAACAATGGCAGATATAAAGGTTCCTAGAATGGCAAATGTGACTATGGCCCCAAAGTTAGAGAAGAAAGGTTTCTGCATAATCCACAAAAATCATTAGAATAGGAACTGTGATCACTTGAAAGGCACATACTCTAGTAGCAAAAACAAGAACTTACCGGTGCAAGACTGAACCCAGACTGAGTAAGCAAAAAACATGTCAAGAAAACACAATATACGAAATGGCAATTTTGCACAAATTAGAAACTGAAGTCTTAATTTTGAAAAAAAAAAAAAAACTCCACAAATCTTTAGAATAGGATATAATATGATGGGCGGCAACAGGAACAGGAAGAAAAACTCTTCATGAAAATTGAACCACGACCTGCAGAAATTAACATGCAATTGGCACCAGAAATAGAAAACAGTTAACACAAAACATACATTGTTAAAATTCAGTACTAAACATCAAAACACCAAAAACAACCTGATGCTATTTTCAGTATTTGAGATATTAGCAAGTCCACCAACAATCAAGCCTGCGAAAATCAAAATACCAAAATCAGATGAACGAATCAGCATCATACGATTGCTAGCAACTGACACAAAATTGGAAAATGAGTACTTCAATCTATGAAGAACCTAAAAAGAAAAGAGCAAAAAACCTATGAAAATGGTGCGATGATACCTATGAGAAGAGAAGCGCTGGCTTCAGGCAGGTAATAGAATTTGTGACGGCGAAGAAGGTGACCGAGGACGAAGGAGAGGACGAGCATCATGATCTGGAGAAGGATTCCGACTCCGGCCGCTTGCTGATCATTTCCGGGGGACGATTCAGTGACACGCGCCACCGTCGGCGATATGAGGTCATCCTCCATCCTCATATTTCGGCGACGAAACGAAACCCCCAACCGCCGGAGAGAACTCACAACAGTATAGTCTTCTCCTCCAACTCCGATACTGTGTGGAGAGTCAAATCAAAGGTCAAAAGTTGTGAGAGACGAAATGGATGGTTCTGTTTTTTTGCTGCAAATGTGAATTTGACATCAATTTCAAGACGGAGCTGTTGCTCAGGTCAGACTCAGAGACGAGCACTGTTTTTCTTTTTCTTTTTCTTTTTCTTTTTTCTATTTCTTTCTAATTCGTCAGTTACATTTCTTGGTCAGCTATATCGACTCTTGTGTTAGTTGGCACTAACTTTTGTTGAGCCCAATTTTAAATCATTGTTATCATAAAAACAACAAAATTTCACTTTGTGTTAACTTGTCACTTAACTACCCAATGACAGTTGGTAACACCGGTTGCGTGAGTGGGAAGAGCATTTGTGTTCGATCCCTACTCAACATACTCTTTGGGAGAGGTTTAAACCTTAACTTGTGTCCTCGTCTCGAATGAAAATTAGTCTATATATGGGTCAAAAAGGCTTAAAGGTGCCTATTGCGACTGTTTCACTCAGCTATAAAATGTTGATATAACTTATAAATTGCATTGTTACTCTAGCTATGAGACGAGGGGTGTGTCGTTGGTAACAACACTATAAAGACCACGATGAACACCAAGAGAAAATCGTTCATAATTTATTTGAGATCAAAGATCAAATTAAATAACAGTGAAAAATATTGTGTGACCTTCAAGCCTACCGAAGAAATATAACTAAGTTGACTCATCAATAAAGAAGACTGGTGCTTGCCGACTTGTCAATGAAAAACTCATAAAAGTCAGTCACATGAATTTTTATATATATAAAAAAAACATGTTCAAAGGTTCAAAATATTTGTTACTCTAGTTAAAGGTTAAAACCAAAAATTAAACAAGTGTAGAAAAAAAAAACTATTTAACCCTTGATTAAAATAAAAATGAGCGCTTAGATTGATACAAATTTTTTAAACGAAAGTGTACAATTATTTTGAGGTATATAGATGTTCACTGTAATATAGGGATCAGTAAACTAAGAGTAAGTAGTAGAGGTGTTGAAAAAATAAATCGATAATTCGTCAACCCAAGCAGCACCCGTATCGCGAAAAACTTATTCAATTGTTTAAATTGCTCACTATCTGGTCTAAACCAACCCAACCCACATATCCAATAGGTGGGTTATTGGTTCACTAACACACAAGTAACTCGTCTCCCAACCAATTAAAATTTCAAGAGACATCATTAGATTTGGACCACTTTAATAAGTTGTTTTGAAAAATTAAGTTCAATTCTCAGTGATTTTTTTGCCCAATTTGATTTTGGACAAAAGACTTGTATGGTTTGCATTTTTCTTAATCATTGCCCACAAAAAGAAAATGCAAATTCATTCAACTCTTAGGTTTTGGTGATTTAACTATGTTTGGCCAAATCCCATTTATGCAATGTGTGTATTGTGCGTAACTCGCCATATCGCACGTAACCCACAATTCATAATCCATTCAAAAATAAATAATTCATGAGTGACTTATGAGTTGCAAAACTCCAACTCGCAACGAGCGTGTTGGGTTGCCCACTTCCATTAACGGACGGCTAACTCGTCTATGAACACCCCTATAGATTGTACTTCTTATCGGTTGAGGCTTAAATATACAATACAGCTAGTCTGATAGGCGACGAAATTCGTATTTTAAAATGAATTTTTTGGGCTAGGTTTGAAAATGTCTAGCCCGAACCCGACCCAAAAATTAGTTGGGTTTGGGTCGGATCAAATTTTGGGGCAATCCGTTTAGGATCCACCAAAAATGAACAAACTAGCTGACTTCTGCCAAACTTGAAGATAAGGCTAATTTCTTCATTTTCTGCAACTCCTTTGCAAGCACTAACGTATCTATATTCTACCAGGGTTTAGGGTTTAAATTTTCTCGCATTTTCTCAGATTCCAAACAAATGGCGGCCCAACTCATTCGTGAATGGTCAGGAATTCAGAATTTCCCCGCTGCCACCCAGTCCAAATTGCTCGAATTGCTCGGAAAACTCAAGCAGGAGGTTCCTTGCATTTTCTCAAAATTCAATATCATGTTTATGTATCTATGTATACAAATACGCGTTTGTTTGTGGTAATATTAATGTTGGTTCGGTATTGGAAATTCAATTAGGATGTGAGTACTTTGACAATACTTGTAATGGGCAAAGGTGGTGTTGGAAAATCCTCCACTGTGAACTCTATTTTGGGGGAAAAAATTACCAATGTTAGCACATTTCAGGTATTTGTTGTTTCAGTTGTTGCTTTCAGAACTCATTTCAACAATGCTGTTAGTTCTGATGTTTATATATGTATGTAAAGGCTGAGCTTCCTAGACCGGTTATGGTGTCGCGCTCAAAGTCGGGATTTACTTTGAATATCATTGACACACCCGGCCTCATAGAAGGTGGATACATCAATGACCAAGCTTTGGAGATCATAAAGCGGTTAGTTGATTGTGGTTGTTTTGTTAGAGATGGTGTGTGTTTATGTGAAATTGTATTGGGAATGTATGTTTCAGACTTTTCTTTTGAGATTCTGAAATGTGGAATGATTGGACAGTTTCCTGTTGAATAAGACCATAGATGTCCTACTCTTTGTGGACCGCTTGGATGCATATAGGGTGGATGCCTTGGATAAACAGATTGTGAAAGCCATAACCGACACATTTGGTAAGGCCATATGGATGAGAGCTATGGTCGTCCTCACGCATGCTCAGCTCTCTCCCCCGGACGATTTGAGCTACGATGAATTTTGTTCTAGAAGATCAGAGGCTCTTCTAAAAGTAGTTTGGGATGGAGCACAACTTAAAAGAAGAGATATGAAGGTTTTTTTTTTCCTTTCTCTTTTCCTTGAACTAAATGGCCAATGTGTTAATCTTTGTATCATTTCTGTGGACTAAGTATTGATTTGCTTACTTTGCTCTCCCATTTTAATTCATGAATGCATGTGGTTTCTGTTAAGAAGTTACTGCTGCAATTCTGAACCTTGGAGAATGGAAGCAAATTATTTAGGCTCATCTATCAAACAAAGAAAGCAATATAGATCATCCATATTGTCTAAATTTAGTTGAGATGTGCTTAAATATTCTTTCTTCCTAGCCATTTCTCAAAATTGAATTAGGTAATCATGATTGACTTCTTGCAGTATGTAGAACTGTAGATAACATATCCTATGGCTAGATGGTCCATAACAAAGAAAATAGTTAACTGTATCTTTGTGTCCTATAATTGAGGGATGCATAAATAACATAACTTGACCTAATATGCACTCTTGATTTTCATTCAGTAATACAACCTTTTGCTTCTTGTTTGTTGTACGAAATTCCAATTTTTTTTCCTGCCTTTTGTCTTAGTATATCCACAGTCCCCATTGGATACCACCCCTTTCCCTTGTACTATGGTTTAAACCTAGAGGTATATGTTCATAGACAGAAAGACTGGAAAATAATTATGAAACTCTGATTGTGATAAGCAGGTTTTAAGTTGTTTTATAATTACAAACCAATAAAGGAGGGCTGAAAAAGGGTCCAGTCTAGCTAAGGGTCTTAGACTCTAAACTGTTCATTTGGTCTTGGAACAAGTTCATGTAAAAAGTTGTGTGTCTAACATGTTGTGTATGCGTTTATAAGTTTTTCTCATTTTAATTCAGTACTTTTTTTTGGTTGCATATTTAACCAATTATTCATTTCGGACTTACTTTACTTTTACAGTATTCATCCATCTTCAAGAAACTCTGCTTTTTAATAGCATACAAATTTCTCATTGTTGTTGGTTGATTTGGCTGCTTGTTAAACCAAGAAGGATAATCTTATCTCACGAGCCATATACTCCGTGTTTTTTTCATCCTTATTTGATTATGCTTATAATAGTATATGTCACCATAACTGAAGGCACATGTCTTTTGGCACACCGATTGATAACTACCATGTTGTTAGTTTGGATCATTGTCTTGGAACCCCCTTGTTATAATCATCCTTTTAAAAATGATATTTACCAATTGCTTCCTAAATCAATAGCAAAATGAAGCTGCTATTTTTTTAATTGTCATTCTCCTAGTAGTTCCTTTCATTTCGTAACTAATTAAATTATTGACTTGGAAGAATGTCTTTCAAGTGTCCATTGCATCCCCATCATGTAAAATTTATAGTGGTATGATCTACTCCGTCATTTTCCTAGTTTTTTTTTTGGTAACTAATGAAATTGTGACTAAGATGTCTTTAGAGTTTTCACTGCATACCCAGCATTTTTTTTAGTCTGATCTATTTATTTATGTTTTTTAAAAATGATATGGTTGTGTATCTTTTTCTTTTTTTCTGAGGAAAAGAGATTCAGGGATCTTTTGAAATATATTCTCATGTAGATGGAGGTTAAATTATTAATGGTGTCTAAGCTGTACTATCATACTATCAAACTATCAATTGCTTTTGTGCTTTGGTTTAAAACTGTTTTTCTCAAATCTCATATTTCTCTGTGAACTTTGCTTCTTGTAGAGTTCTGTCGTTCCTGTTGTTTTGGTTGAAAATAGTGGGAGATGCAATAAGAATGAAAGTGAGGAAAAGGTTAGCTATCTGTCTCACGTTCGATACTTCATTGAAACAATTTTAACTTTGGGGTTCTAAGATTGGTTTTTGGATGGCAGGTTCTTCCAAATGGGATTGCTTGGATTCCAAATATAGTCAGAACAATCACTGATGTTGCATTGGGAGGAAGTCAGCCTATTTTGGTTGATAAGAAACTGATTGAAGGGGTCAATCCCAATGAGAAAGGGAAGATCTTTATTCCTTTACTCTTAACAATTCAAGTAAGCTTCCAAATTCCTAATTGTCTGCACTTTTAAATGATGCAGGGATTGATAAATAATACAGTTTTGCTTTCCTTGTTTGCTTGTTGTCAGTACTTTCTCGCTCAGTGGCTAACTAGTAGAATCACGTCCGACATATATAATTCTGACAAAGTAGATTATCAGGAGATGGCAATTGAAAAATTGGACGAGAGAAGGTACATGAAAGAGATTGAAAAGGTAGAGAAGAAAATATCCAAGAGGGGGTAATTGGCGGCAAAAAAGAGTTCATCTTTCTCGGGTTCTGGTGAGAACCTAGCTTTTCTCTCTAACTTTTAAATTCCAGGTCTAGCAGACCCTGCCATGAAATAGTTTATTAGTGTTTTAAGAGAACTGGATTTTGTTGCCGAGATTTATTATCAATTCCGCTCTTGTTTTTATGAATTACGCCATGAATCAATAAATGTTCCATTTTAGAGTAGATTGCAAGCAAGCATGGTGTTGCTTTTCTCTTCTTATACTTGACTTGAGTCATTCTATTTAGTTGATTTGCTGTTGGGAAAACTACACAGAACCAAATTAATTAGAATGCATATCGATAGTGCACATGGCCAAAGCAGTTAGCTGAAACATATGACGGTTCTTCATCTTCAGAGTAGACAACCCACCTCCTTCCCCATCCTTGATCCCGTCATTGCAAGTTGAAGTATAATCCATGACTGCGCTCAAATGTAGTTTAGCATTGACGTGCTGCTTCAGCTCGAGAGCAGCAATGGCTGCTCTGGCGTCATACTCGGCAGCTGAGTATAGGTCCAAGCAGTTCATCAAGCTAGCCTTGGTGAGAGTGTTGAAGTCGTGGTGCTTCAACATCCTTTTGATGGAAGCACGCGTGTGGATCAGCCCCGGTCATCCAGATCTGACTCCCCTGCGGTTCTTGGTGACTGTAGAGTCTTGACGCAGAATTTGAAGGAGAGGCTCTGATCGTCAGAGGCACATTTTGCACAAATATGTTTGATAGCGTGTATCCTGCGGCCGCGTCTGTGAGTGCCTGTGCAGATGAGACTTAAGTTTTGGAACATTTTTGGACCACCTCGGATTGATGACACACATTTTGTTCCGAATCCCGATGGCTTAGCTGTTGTCTCAGCCAGTGCAGATGAGACTCTTCGAATCCCGAATCCCATAAGATGATTAGGTTTCACTACTTCCATTGTCAATATTATGTAAAGACTAGCAATTCAGTTCCAATGATCAAACATACAATGGATGATAATTTTGGAATAACACAAGGCCTCAAGTGATAGAGCTTTTTGGTCAATACATTTGTTCTCATTCTACTTTTTTTTTTTTTTTTTTTTTTTGGAAAAAATTCAAAAATCAGAACTTACAGAACAACTGTATATGTACAAGCTATCTAACCTTCTAATTGAAAAATAATACTGACCTTTTATCACTACAAAAAAAAAAGAGCTTTTATTCATTTTCTGAATCATCTTCTGTATAATCTTCTGAATCTTCTGAATCATCACTATCACTTAATCTCCTTTCTGTAACTTGTTCTTTTTCCGATTGCTCGGCCTGCTGGCCGTCAGCCTGGTAGGGAGCTGCATTTTCCAACTACTCGGCCTGCTGGACGTCAACCTGGCCGCGAGCTGCATTTTCAATTGCGAGCTCTCTTGCTATTTCTCTGGCAGCGTGTTGGGCCTTAGCAGACTCAAGCCTGGAACTGACTGTTTCCCACGATACAAGCTTCTCCAAAAAGATTGATGCGTAATCAACTCGTCGGTTCTAGAAGAAACATATTCCATGGTTGTTAAACACTACAAAAAAGATTGTGGGCAAACTGTACATGTTTTGAGTAACTGAGCCTCACCTCAAAGTCAAGGTAGTAAGCGTGCTGTTTGGACAAATCAAGGCAATTAGTAATAATTAATAGTTCATAAAAAATTAAATCCGAAGCCAGCTAGAGAGCAAAAACGATACGTACCTCCCAAACATCAATTGCAAGGAGTGGCTGCAAGAAACCGAAGCAAAACTCATTAAGATTAAAGCCAAAATATATAGCGAGTTTCAGGATTTAGTAATATCACATAAATCTGTATACTACACATAAATAAGAATAATCACTCACGTAATAGTCCCAAACAAGTGGGTTCACGGCATTGGGACTCTTCACCACTACAAGCTTTTTGTCCTCCTCACTTGGGCGAGGATTTTCGCCATTTCCAACCTCAAGTCTAGTTGCTTTGTCTAAACAAAATAAAACACGCAGATACTCGTAAAACTCTCGTGCCAAATTCAGATTGCAATACAAAGACAGACGAGTATAAAGTAATAGCAAGGTATTAGAAATACCATGTCAGAGAAAGGAAGGAGGTAACTCACATGCAAGCCATGCCCAACCAGAACCGAACTGTGTAGCTGCAGTTGACTTGAACTTTTCCACAAATTTTTCAAAAGAACCAAAATCTCTTTCTATCAGTTCTAGAAGCTCCCCTGATGGCTTTCCTCCGCCACCTGGTTTCATGGACTCCCAGAAAAAGTCGTGGTTCCAGACCTGCAAACAGGCAACATATTATCAAATAAACGTTGATAAATAGGTGGGGTATTGCAATTTGGGGGAATGCAAAAGTGTAAATATGTCTCAAGTATTAAGCCACACACAAAATTTAGAATACTTCAAGACACTCAAGGTAGTTTCTGATCTAATTCAAAAGGAATCGGAATCAAGAAATCAGAATGAGAATATTATTATCATTCTTTGTGCTTTTAATCATTTTAAGGGCTTGGAATTTTATTCCTCTCCTCTTTGGAGGGGATGAAAGTGGGCAGGATTTGATTGAAAGGGAGAACGAAGTGAGAATGAAGATAGAAATTGAAAATTCTCAATCTAAACAAACAAACAAAAAATTGGGAGACTCCAATTCTCTTCAAAATACGTCCGACCTTACTCATCAGATTTGTTAATTTGGAGCATGACTGAGTTAACGAGAGTTGATTAGAACCTAAGAAGAATAATGCCGTAACTCATAAGTATCCATTCCAAAATTCAGATAGCTATTACCCAAATTATAGTTTGTTAATTTGGAGCATAACTGAGGCCACAAGAGTTCATTAGAACCTAAGAAGAATAACGCCGTAACTTGTAAGTATCCATTCCAAAATTCAGATAGCTATTACCCAATTTGTAGTTTTTACCAAGTTTTGATCAAATCATATATTTTAAAGAAAGATCATGATAAATTCACAATACACATAGCACACCTGTGCAGCATTATTAAAAGCTGGAAGAAGATCACCCTTGTTGTACGTGGTAATTATAATATCTTCCAGGGACTTTCCATCCAGCTCACTTTCTGCAATTTGCTCGTTTAGGTTTTTCACATAGCCACTGTGGTGCTCTCCCCAATGATACTCCAGGGTTTCCTTGCTCATATGCGGCTCCAGAGCATCCTATCATACATTAATTAATAAAGATGAGTATAACAATGTAATTAACATGCAACCAACATGGCCAAGAATTCCAATTATGCCCCATACATTTTTTTATGCCTTTGCAGTAGCCATACCTAAAGCATGTATTTAAATAATAGTTTCAAGTTTGTTACTCCCTCCGTCCCAAAATAATAGTCCACTTTCCCATTTTTGTCGAGATTAAGGTTTAGTTAGTTTGGATTGGTAGTTTTCCCAGATACCCCATTGTACTCTTGTCGTAACAAGCTCAAGTATTCTAATAACTTATCTTAGGGCATTTTTTGGTAATTCATGCATAACTAACTCACTAAAGGGAGTATTAACTATCTCCAACATGACACAATATCACAGATACAACTCAAAACTGGGTAATGGTTGCAGCATGAATTAAATTCTCAGAAAAACATAATAAATGAATAAAAGTTACAAATAACATTTGAAACTAATACCACCTAAAACAGGAAAATATAGTTACTATCACTACTCTTGGATCATATTAAAATATAAATGTTCTATACACATGTGCCATATTGTCTGACCGATCCAATCCATTAAACCATTGCATTATCAACATGACCAAAAATAATGTCCAAATACTATACTTAATTTGTAGCAACATGCTAGGCATTTTCCCCATTTGTGGGAACATAGACTTACGAATTACGATTCACATTGATGCTTTATAAGCTAAACAACTTTTTATGTTTCTCTGCATTTTTGTTTGGGACAGCTAAAACTTACTCCTCAGAGGAATGTTTCGTCTAGAGGTAAGGATATTGTTGTGCAGGATATGGTTATCTGGTTATTTGTTTAGGGTGAATCTTTTTCATTATCAATGAAAATTACAATTTACAAATATTGAATAAGTTCCTTCTGAAAGAAAGAAAACCATAACCTCCTGGTTGCTAAAAAACCACCATGAAGAAACAGCTACCTCAATCCAAGATCAAGAAGAGTGAAGTTCAAAGTCAAGCATGGTAACAAAACCTTTTAGACAGCCCAACACAAAAACCTATAAAGTGATACATGACAAAGAACTCTCTACTCAATCTGACACAATAAAGAATTCCATGATGCACTGGTAATTCTAACAGTACCATCTTGAGAACTGAAATGGTTATTATGCATGATAAGCACTGCTAAAGCTGATGATGAAGATCAAGCACAGAGATAGATGCAAAACAAAACAAAACAAACAAAAAAACGTGTGTTCAACAGTGCTGGATCTGGTATGTAGCTCAAGTGGGCGAGCATTGAATCCCTTCCGAGTCTCATACTCTCATCAAGGCCAAAATTCCGATTATTCACTCATTCTAAAAGTTAGTTGCACTTGCAACTCTACGTACATTGCACAAACACCCAAGAGGGAAGTAAGAGAAAAGGCCAGCACCAAGGAAATTGACAGCAAACACCATTTATGATCAAGATAAACATATATATATATATATATATATATATGTATGTAACATGTACACTGTGATAGTTTCAAATCTACTATGTCCAAGGGAGCAGAGAATCCCAGTCTGTTCTAATTGTCAAAATATAATTAAGAAAAACAATTATCGACTTTAGCCTTTAAAATGACAGGACATGATAGCCTATGATAAAAGATATGCAAGCCTATTCCGACTTCCGATTAGATTATGGAATGTACATGCCATGCCTAAACCTACCGGAACAGGAGATGAACCAGATTCAAGATGGATTAGATGAATAGCCGAATACTGAGAAAGCCTCAGTTAGATTATTTCGTAACAATTCATATGCATAACTCAAGTGACATCAACAATTTTTGATAAAACATAAAAGTAGATATGGAAAGTAAATCCAAGTATTGTACCAGTGGGTATGGAGGAGGCTTAAGCTCCAACATTGCTTTAACCATAGTAGATCCCGCCTTCCTTGGTCTCTGCTGCATAAAAGATCGCTGATTTATTACAATCTCGAAAGTAGTTTTCTAAACAAGAATTTCCTCGAACGAAACAACTGAAGGGAAAAGGAACAACTAACAACTCTATCACATTACACATTTTAGTCAAGATCAGACTATTAACCAAGAAATATCAACAGAACTGAGTTAGGTAAACTAAAAAAACTAACGGATCCCAGCTCTATGTGATCCTTATCTTGAGCACACAACATCAATCATCAATTCATTAATTCATTACCAACATCCAAATGCCCCAACAACTTCACCTATCTAATCTCTTATCTCTATAATCATCTAATAATAGTTTTTCTATTTCTGTTCTCACTTCTAATAACCCTAGTGGTCTCTTAGAAAAACAAAGTGGTAACAGGTTTTTCTTCATTTTTTTCCAAATAGCTATGACACCGTTTACTTGTGAAATGGCAGCAACATCCCAAATATAACATATCTTGCAAGTAGTGATTGAATACTGACCAAATTTCAGGTATACAATCTCTAGGGGTTTAGGGTCAAGCACACTAGAAACCTAACCCAACCCACTCAAAGACTTCATATTACCATACATTATGACCCAATAAAGTTGCAGAAATTCTCAGCATTCTGTTTGGTTCCAAAGAAAATCCGAGGGTAAATATGGTAAAGTTTAGCGTTTCAGGTGAGCTTCTTGGAAAATTATGGCTTTGACTACCAAAAGTAAAACTCCATTTCTGAGCAACTAAAAAATAGAAAGCAAACCTTTTTGTTCGTCAGGTGGAAGCTACGAGGAGGTGAGCAGAGACCTGTGTTGCGTTGAAGCAACATAAAAAGAAGATGTAAGTGAAGAAACAAAGAGAGCAAAGAGAGCAAAGAGAGAGAGAGTGTGATTCTGAGAAAATGGCGACCTTGGAGAAGAAAAGGAGCGCACGTTAGCGACATAAGCGTAGTTGGAGCAGCAGCAGCAGCCATGGGTGTTGGTATGGAGGGGATAGAGGAGTTGGGTCTCTCTCAAAATCTATACTTTGTTTGAAATTCGGTAGTGGATGAGGGTGATGTAGTAGCAGCAGCAGTCAGTTTAATTTAGGAAAAAGGTCATAATGGTCCATGAGTGCCATTTTGTTCCTTCAACGATCAAACTTGTCGTTTGAGTACAAAAGATACCCGAAAGAATTTTATAGTCCAAATATTTCTAAAAATCGAGCCATTTTAGAAAGTTCCGTCAAATTTGTTAACATAATCCTGAAATTATAATTAAATAATATTTTAAATTAGCACATTTGATAGTTGAGGGATTAAAATGACACCAACTAGATAATTTAGGGACTAAAATGGCACAAACTAAATAGTTCAATGACTAATTCAGACATTTTTTTTCTAATATTAATCATTGCCACGTTATCAATTTAGTATTAAAAAATATTTTTTTTAATAAAATTTTAACGGTTCCGTCAGTGAATTTGACGGTACGTCCTTATACGGCTCGATTTTCAAAAACGTTAGGACTAAGACTAAAACGACACGTTTGATAGTGTAAGGACCAAAATGACACAAACTAAATAAGGACCAAAATAACACGAACTAAATAGTTTATGGATCATTTTAGACCTTTTTTGTGTCAAGTCTCTAGCCGGTTAAGGTAATTTTTTTGAACAAAATAGTGGACAAATGAAGAGAGATGAGAAATTGTTTTTGTTTTTGGTTTTTTTAAGAAAGATAGATGAGAAATTGTAATTAAAGCATCCATAACTTGATTTTAAAAATAAAAATTACTGTCTCTCTTTAAAAACTAGATTTTTTTACCCAACATTGCTCGGGTGTCCGTCTTATTTAATTGTTATATTAATGATTTTCGTATTAACGTCGTTTGGTTTAGTCATCGTTCACTCTCGAGTCTTCATTTTTTAAGTGACATTTTAAGTTTAAATTAATAGATATAACATTTCTCCACAATACAAATCACTTTCTGTTAAAAAAAATAATTGTTTTATTTATCTTGTTTTTTATTCTAAATTAAGTGTTTGTTTTTTATAATAGTTTTGTATGAATTAACGTTATTGTATGATAAGTTAGTATATATAGAGTTTGTTGCAATCCTATAAGCACGCGTTGCAACAAACTCCTTGTATGCGACGCGTGTTTATAGCATTTATAGATTTAGAGAGAATGTTGAACTCTTTCTTGTGGGGTTTGAGATCGGAACCTGAAAAATCTATTCGTTAAACACATCTTTGAATTGCTTCTTTTCTTTTGCATGATTTTTTGGGGTGGGTGTTTTTTTAGGAGGGTAGTTTCTTGATGTTGCCCTAAAATCGAATCCAAGTTACGTGTGGTGAAGCATATGAGAGGCTCAAAATTTATAGAAGGCAGGCAGCCTTTGGCGGGTTGAATCGAACAAAAAATTAAAGCTTCTTCCAATCCATAGGTGTCCGACTGTCATATACTTTTCAGAAAAGAAAATAAAAAATCGACTGTCATATCATATTAAACAACACATTATTTTGTACAATATTTGAGATCAAATATTTATAGCATTTGTCGATAAATTCGGCAGGTAAAAACTCTTACAGCTAACGACAATCATGAACAATTCAACATAAAGCATGAAAAACTCCCCAAACAACAAAATACCAATTAGAAATCGGAGACTCGATGACAGGAAATCTGAATAAACAATGGTTCATATACAGGAAACATGATTAACAAAAATGGGTATAGAATGTGCCAGGATTTGCACAAATGAGATTTCTTTAACTTTTGGCAAAACTCTGCCACTACTACAAGTGCAGATACATTTTGGTAACTGCTCAAGAAAACCAACATTCACTCCTACTATGCCCAAGCCCGTCTTCTGGGGACAAGATCTGATGTTTTTATCGCATCTATTTTAGCAGCCACTATGAAATCATTCATACTCAAACCTCCTGCACAATTCATACATTCTTTGTCAGATAGCAAAATCATTAATGTATTTACAGTCCAATATATCATCAACATGAGCAGTTAGTTTGTAATAGTTTTATCTCACTATAGGAATAGAACTGAAATTTATTTTATCGGTGGTTTACGCACAGACATTATGGTTCACAGCAAATAAAGCAGAAAGAGCTTGCTCACTTACCAATAGAAGCCGTCCAGAGTTCAGCTCTGACTTGATTTGGTTGTTCTAAGTGAAGATTAGGGAAATGTCCTGCAGCTTCTGAAACCTTGTAAATCCGATTGATTAGTTCAACACCGCATTTATAGTCCCTCAACTTCCACAGACACTGTAGTTTGAGTCCGTCTTCTTCTTCCAATAGTCTCCACCCAATAACCTACAAACAAACACAAAATAGATAATAAGCAACAGCATTGTCTTTTTGGCTTCCAATATCTGATAGACGTCAACAATGCATGAGCATCTTATGTACTCAGAATAATAAAAGCAAAAAATTCAAAAAATCAACAGTAGAATCTTATTTCAGTAATTTCTATAATCAACATATTGGAAGCTAGCAATTAGAATACAAAATAATGCAGGTTGCAGGGTTTTGGTAGTTTGAAAAGACTTGTGAGTTTTGAGTAACCATAGAGTCCGTTTGATGGAGATGTTAAGCATTGGAATACGAGGCGCTAAAGGGGAGATGTTAAGTTTAGCACACAATGTTAAGCCCCGCTATTTCACATTCTCTCTTTTCTTAGCATTCATAATAGTAGGTGCAAAGCATTAGAGAATAAAAAGCTAAAGAGGGTGTTAAGCCATGTGGCACACTATCTCTCATTTTAGCATCTCCAACGCTTAGCTATTTTATGGGATGTTAAAGAAAAGAAAGAGTGTGTCACCTCAATACCTCATCATGTGAGTGCTTAACATTTTTCTCTCCAATGCTTAACACCCACTACAATGAATGCTAAGAGGAGAGAGAATGTGAAATAGTGAGGCCTAGAATTGGGTGCTAAGCTTAGCATTGTCTCCTTAACATCTCTTCTTAGCACCTCATACTCCAATATTTATCATCTTTCGCCTTAGCATCTCTTCTTAAGAGCATCTCCAATGCTTAACTACTATATGAGGTGCCAAGAAGAAGAGAGAGAGTGTGTCTCATCATAATGTGAGAGCTTAGCATTTTTCTCCCCAATGCTTAGCACCACTGTAATAAATGCTAAGAAGAGAGAGAATGTGAAATAATGTGGCAAAGCATTCAGTGCTAACTTAGCATTTTTCTCCCCAACACTTAGCATTATTATAATAAATGCTAAGAGGAGAGGGAATGTGAAATAATGTGGCTTAGAATTGGGTGCTAAGCTTAGCATTTCATCCTTAACACCTACTGCTCCAATGCTTAGCACCTCATCAAGGGTCTTAGAGCCTCTCTTAGCATCCCCATTGGAAATGCTCTAACACCTCATACTCCAATGCTTATCATCTCTATGAAAGGGGATCTAAGAGCATCTCCAATGAGAATAGCTAAGAAGGTGCTAAGGAGGTGCTAAGCAATGGGCAGCATTGGAGTTGAAGGAGCCAAGGAGCAAAAGCATGGTGGAGGCGCTTGGGCAAGCGTCAGTAGCTAGGGATTTTTTTATTATTTTTTTCTCTTTCTTCATTTATTACACTGTTTTTTTTATTATTTTTCATGTATTATAATATTCATTTTATCATTCACTTATTCAATTTTAATTATTCTCATGTTCTAATCAATTTCCATGACACACTAATAAAATATATTTTCACTTAAGTTGCAAAAACTAGCCATTGATATACCAGTTAAAAATTAGCCGTTGTAATAAACACGTTACAAACTAGCTGTTAATATATCTGCTAAAAACTAGCTGTAATAATTTGACCGTTGGAGATCCATTACAATTACACTATAAATTGAGTAATATTTGTTAATCCTAATTAAGCTCTCAAATACACTCTCTTCATCCAATAACTCACATTCTCAAATTCTTCATCAATGGATCCCTTTCAAAACCGTAATTTTCCGAATATGTTCAACTCTACAAACTCTCCAAACCCAAACCCAGAAAATTCTTCTCAACCTTCCGCAAATA